>VXBO01010937.1:183587-263548 GCA_013400135.1 Rhinoptilus africanus | reverse complement strand
TTTCCCCGCCCTCCCGCCGACGGGGTTTTGGCGGCAAATGGCGGCGGCCGCGGGCAGGTGGTGGCGGCCCCAGGGCCTCGGCGGGGAGGCCTTCGCCGTAGCCCCTCGAGCGCTGAGGGGGGGCAGCAGCTTGTGCCAGGCCTAGATGAGCCCGAGCTGCAGCCTCCTTGTTGGCCGTCGTGGTGTGGAGCGAGGCTGCCACCCTCCCCAGGGGCCTGACCTGGTTACGTCTTCCCTGATCCCACCGGAAGGTGTGGCAGGGCACTGACCACCACTGCCTCAGCCGCGGTAAGTGCCGCTGGAGCTTTTTTGGATGTTGTGCCTTCCTCTTTCCTCCTCCGCAGGAAGCAGCGGGGCATGTTAGCTCAAGGATGCCCCAGAGTTGTCATCATCTTCATACCTGCATCGTACAGTTTTTATTGGAATTGGAAGCGAGAAGTGCAGCTTTGCTCTTCAAATGAAGCTCTGGAGGTTCTGCAGGGCTTTGCTGCCCATCCAGTCCTGGTGCTGGGCTGAACTCCCTCTCGCACGCCGATGGTGTCCTTCACTCCAGTGATGGGCATTCACCTCCTCTGCCCGAGAAGCTGTGGAGACTCGATCACCCGCCGCAATATCTGTGATTGGCCTGAGTCACTGAATCTCATGAGGAGGAAAAGATGAACCCGATGGGCACTGAATTGGCATGGATACATGTCTTGCAGTCTTCTAGGCTGTGTAGGTTGACACAGGTTGATGGCTTCACGCTCTTTGCGTTGCCAATGTTCACTGAGGAGGTGAGGAGGAAATGTTTTATTGCAGTGAGAGCACTGCCTGTCAGGACTGGATGACTTCTCTTAGGCAGCAGTAAGACAAGGTGCACTGCGTTAAGCTGGACTTTTCACATCATTTGGAAAACAAGGAATTTGCTATTTGGCACTAACTTAAATCAGGTGTCATGTATTTTTTGGCTGGAAGAGACTGTACCTGTAGACTCCTCAGTATGTGCTCGGACCCAGATTTAACATGACATCCTACACATGCTAACTTAGCTTGTTTGACCATTGGACTAATTTGATTATTATATTCCCTTTCTTTGTCACCAAGGAAAAGCGGTGCTACCTATTTCTTGTGTACTGTTGAAAGCTGAGGTGTATGTTGGAATAAACGCTAAATTGGAGCTGGAAAGAAAAGAGGTTTTTCCAAGATTGCAGAAACGTTAGTCTGCAAGTGTAGACATTCACAGTGATAGTATTGAATAGGCAACATTTTGGAGACAGACCTGGGGATCTGGTTCAAAAATGACCACATTTCGGGTCATAGCAGTGAACTCAAAGTGGTATGTTTCTAATTTCCCATACACGTAACCAAGTAAATACCTTGTTTGACACTGCAAGCATGAAACCTTTTAAGTTCCTGATTTTTACAGTGTGTGAAACCCATTCTGTTCCAAGCAGAAGAGAAAACTTTCAGCTTTCCCATTTAAGGCTTAATGTAGTACCAGAAAAATCTGACTGGTTTGCATGTATTCCTCTATTAAACTGCCTATGACACCAGTACTAATGAGTGATGCAAACACTAGAAACAACTACACAAAGACCTATTTATTCTTTCTCAATCACTTAATTTATCTGTAGAAGCTGAAATAGCTTCTCCTCTGGATAACTCTTTCAGTCCTATATTGTGCTATTTGTAATTATTTTCACTTAAGGGTAAACCACAATAGCCAAATTCATATTCGTAATCTGACGTTGTTTCAGCTTGCTCTCTTGTTTCCTCCTTGCCCAGAGGGTTTTCGGAATTGAGCCCAGGCCAGGAAGGAAGGAGAAATGTGGAGCATGAGTTTTTTGCTCATGCAAAAGGTTAGCACTTGGGGATGGTAAAGTAAGGGTTGGTTGGTTTTTTCTTATCAGGGTCAAGTGGAAGGAGCTTGTCCTTTAGCTGTCCTACCCTGAAGAGGACTTGCACTTAGGCCTCCAGGGGCCTGGTGCAAGGGAGGATTCCTGTCTTTAATCACACTTCATAGGCAGCTAATTGCTAAGCTTACGCCTAAGAGACCAAGGAAGGTGTTAGTGAGTAGAAGGAACAACCACAATCAGTAGTGAATAAGGCAGAAGTTATTTTTTTCATGTTTGACCACAGTGAGAATATGATGACAGCTACTGAGGCAAGCGTGGCGGTGTCCTGAGGACGAGGAAAATGCTGGGCATGACCACAAAGCTGTAATACTCATCCTGTGTTTGAATCCTGACAGAAACTACGCTGTGGTTTCAGAGAAGAACTGCTGTCTGACAGTGACACGAGAGGAAGAGATTGCGCAGAGAAGACAGGCTTTTCGGGTACCTGTTTCAGGTACCAGTTTTCTCAATGGACTTATGGAGTGCTATCCAACGGTAAAAGAATGGGAATATAAGAAAGAGAAGGCTGACTATTGCAGGGGAAATATATTCAAGGAAGTCATTTGCTGTAGTGGAACATACAGAGAAGAAAGAAGCAGATGAGGAAAATGTGTGTATGGGGGAAAGACAATTGATCCCATGAAGGGGGTGGGGGGAGGGAACCCCAGACCCAACCAAAACAGTCCAAGGAATAAAAAGAGGCGGGAGACTGTGAGAAAGAACAGAAAATGGGGAAGGACCTGAGTTTTACACCAGCACAAAGATGGAATTTTTTGTTAAGAGGAATTGACAGCCTTATTACTAGGGTGTGCTAGAAATAAAGATTTAAGATAAGGGCTTGTGGCAGTAAAGATTCCTCATCATCAAAAATTCCTTTGGGTTTCAGATACGCTGTTCCCCGCTCTCCTACTCTTGTCACTTCCTTGACTGACTCAGTATTTCCACAGTGTGGTGTTTTCCTATTTCCACACTTCGATTCTCACATCTCAAATAAACCTGTCATTAAGAGGCGGCATATCCTATGGCTCTTCAGATACTCTGGTTGCATGTTTTGGGATGCTGGGCCTGGCTAGAAATGCATAAGAGACAAAAAGGAGTCTTCATAATCAAAGTTCCCCTGTGTGTGGTTTATTTACCTATTAGTTGTTTGCAATAGGTTTTAAAAAAGAAACAAGTTATGTGATGTCCCACTGCTGCTTTTTAGATGCTGCAAGAAGAAGATCAAGACAACAGCAAAAGGAGTGCCAGAGGTTAGGAGGAGAGAGAGAGAGGCAAAGAGAAAAGGGTGGAATAATGAGAATGTTGCTTAGACTGTATGTAGCTGATAGCTGGGAGGAGGACTGTTAACTCTTACAGGGAGAATGTCATGTTAGTAAGAAAAAACTGTGATGTTTATGTATCATTGCAGCCCTGGCAACAGAACTAGATCTTTTAGGGGTAGGGTATGACAGAATAGAAATTATGACAGGAACACGCAAATATTGAAACACTCATGATGTTTGGGAGGCGAAGGGGATTGATGGAGAGTTAGAATTTGCAGGATATTAAAGTAATGAATAGCAATAGGAAAGATAAAGTAGAACTTTGTTAGAGTCAATGTTGAAGCAAAGTACTTCTGTTAGAGAGCGTGAAGACATCGTAGAGATTCAAGTCTGGAGAGAAATAGCTTTCGTGAGATTATTAGGGGGAAAACATCCCTTGGAGCAAAAGTAGGTTGATAACTAAGGTTCTTAATTTCAAAGGTCGAATTTGGAGAAATTAAGGGAATGAGTTAGTGATGACAACTGCATCTAGGTAGTTGAAGACTTGCATGTGGAGAAGGCTTGGCATCTGTCAAGTCTCTGCAAGAAAGTATCTGGAATTCGTATCTCAAATAAGAGGGACAGTCAGCCCCAGCTGGATAAATAGCCACTTCAAAAGGGTTATTGGGAACAATCAGAAGCTTGAAAGGAATGGAACAAAATGATTGCTTGAAAAATATTGAGAAGGGTAAGAATAAAGTGAGAATTGTCAGAAGCCCAACTGAGTTTCTTTACAAAGGAAATTAAAGCCGGTCTAATGAGAAAGAAGATATGAAAATGAAGGTTTCCACGTTTGAGATGAAAGCAAAAAACCTATCACATACCCATCTGAAACATCAGAAGATCTTTATTCAGCCAGAAATTTCCATTAATGATGTAGGTACAAAAATATGAGCTGTAATAATGAAATGTGCTGATGACACAAAATAGTGAGACACTTTCAATATGAGAGGGATCAAGACTGGATGACCTTGAGAACCTAAATAATAGAATGGTTTAATTTTAATAACACAACATGCAAGGAGACTGATAGCAGTACTTTCTGCTGGGGGAGAAACCTCATTAATTGGAAGTGACAATGGGTAGGAAGTGCTCATTGTATCAGTTGGTGATGGCCAAGTCATAGATGTGATCCAGCTGCAAAAAAAAAAAAAAAAGTTAGTAAAATTACACGACATGTCAGGTCACTTATTTCCATTAGATACTGCAGATAAAAAACATTGGTCTCATCTAATCTGAAACAATTTGTGCCGTTCCGGTTGCTATTATTCAGAAAAGATGAGAGCACACTGCAGGAGGTACAGAGAAGGACTCAAAGGATGATCAGTAAAATGGAGGATCTGTTTTATGAGAATAAAAATGGTTCATTTGGTTTAGTGAAACAAAAGGTGAAAAGAAGTAGAAACGCTAGAAGTAAGCATCATTTAGGACAAAAGCTTTTTAAGCTAAAGGATGGTACTGTGTGAAGAAAAACTAGTGTTAACTGATTGCTGAATATGTCGAAACAGACACAGTTATCATGTTAGACAATAAATAGGGCTATTTCTAAGGCACTTAAATGTTCCTCCGCAACATTATAAAAGACACTTCAAGAAAACAGTAAAATGGTAGATTTGTGCAAGGAGATCTGGTCATGAAAATTGATTGCAAATGAAATGTGAACTCCAAAAGGGGGAAGAAAATTTATCTCATACAGTCACATCTTTCTTAGTGATACTTCTGGCTTCCGTCAAGGGTGGGGCCATTTTCACTAGTATTCAAAATCACTGATGTAGACCTATATATTACTCAGTAATCAAAGTGGTCTAAATGTCTGTCAACAAGAAGAAAAACAGCTGTGCAGAATGTGGTCTGTAGGTAGTCTTCTTCCTGAGCTGGGAGGAGGAAAGGAGACAGTTCTTGCAACATCCATTTTCAGATTGCATGCAGAATCTTTCTGTTCCAGAGGGAGAAAATTAACAATGAGGGAGGTCAGCATACTTGAAAATACAACCTGGGTCATGGCTGGAGCTATTTTCTCAAAAGGGAATCTTACAAAATGGTTTCAGAGCTATCTTGAAAGCAAGGGAGTGGTTGTGTTCTCATTTTACATAATTTAATACAAACCACAATACTATTACCTGTAATTAATGGTACCTTTCTATCTCTCCAGTTGTCTTTTCTGTTTATCATTTTCCTTAGCTCACTTCCCAGTGCACACTGCCTGAGTCCTCAATAGTTTTATTCTCACTGAGAGAATCTGACTGTATTCTAGCTGTACTTTAAAAAATTATTAAAAGAAAGGGTGTCCTGGAGATGGATATGTTTTCACATCATTGCACTCTTTTCTTCATTCCCTTCCCCATTTGACAAGATAGGCATTTAAATTAGGAGGATTCCACAGAAACACTTCTGTTTGTTATTAATTTTGTGTCTAAGAACTGGATCTTTTTCATGAGCACAGAAAAAAGTGATTGGGCATCAGGACAGGGCAGTCCTTGTGAACAGCGCAGGGAGGGTCGGGAGTTTGTTTAAAATAACAGCTGTGAATATCCTGATAAGAGATAAAGGAAGAATTTGCTGGTAGATGTGAGGTCAGTTAAAAGAAGATTTTGTTTTTTATGTTGATCTGCATTCTGTATCCCTGTTCCTTTGTGATTTGGCTATTTTATAATCAGTTTATTACTTAGCAGTGGCGCACAGCTCTCTGCTGTGATAAAGCATAAAATACTTCTCAAGGGTATGTTTTACAGGAACATATTTATTTTTAAAAAGACTGTTTCATTTAATTTTTTAGAAATTAATACTGAAAACCTTTGGTGTAATACAGATCCCATTGTCAATAGAAGGATAAAATGGTACAGCCTGCAAAGGGCAGGAGGAGGAGGTCGAGGGATGGATTTTAGGCATGGGTAGTATAAATGCTCTGTAATCCCTCACCATTCTCTGACTGATGATGAACTACATGCACTGCCTGTTACAGCAATATTGATTGCAATCAGATGATAAAATCATTGCACAGAGAAAGAAACCACTGCAGTGAAAATGAAAAGATGGAAATGCAGTGAATTCTTGATTCAATAATGATTGCTTGGAATAAAATGAAAAACTCATTCTTATAGCTGAGAGTTAGTCATGGGAATAACAAAATGCTGAAAAAAAATATAGCCATTTTAAAATAAAATTAATTTCACATTATGTATTTATCTTCAACAGCCATCCCACACTTTTCATCAGCATTCCCTATGCTGCAAATTTTCCTCACTCACAGCTTTAGCTTTACTTACAATTAATCCACTGGTATTATAGTGATGGAGATTCTTGCTGGAATGCATTAACTTCCTCTGTTAAATCCCCCCTGAGGCAAACCACTTGAAAAATATTTCCTTTGTCTAGGACACACAGTTTAGTAGCTCTCTTCTTACAGTGAGATAGCAGTTCTTTTTTTTTTTTTTTTTGCAGTGATTTATGCATACCATTCAAACACAAAAACTGCATTAAATTATGTTACATTAAAAGATCTGAGACGCTCATTCCTGACACAGCACTGTGTCAGGAAAAATGTAGGTCTGATCCTGTTGCCATTCAAGCCCATGCTTATAGAAACCTTGAATTGTTGTGATGTGGAGTTACAATGATGTAGAGTTACTAGGAGTTGAGTAACTTTCGGCTTACAGAGACCGGAACAGACCTTTCAAACTCACTGATGGCCACTTACACCTTTAGTATTCTTATTAATCATACAAAGTTGCTATGCGCTATTTCAAAAGAATTAGGAAGAGGAGTTCTGGAGAGAAGATTTCACAGTCTCTGAAACAGCCTGTTTCAATGCATCCCAATCCTAACTGTTTGAATGGATTCACAATACCTGACTTAAATCTGTGCTGCGAATTCATCTGATCTTTGTCCTTCCTCTAGTTGTCACGGTGAAACAATGGCCACCAAATCTTTTACGTCTGCTTTCTACATTTTGGAGGGCTGCTATAATGTTCCACCTTGATCTCAATTTACGCTGTATTTCTAAGCCACGTAAACTCCATTCCTTCAGCTTTCCTCAGCTGGTATTCCCTAAACTCTCCTTGCTGTCGTACGTCCACCCTGGTGGCTTGCCATTATCTTTCTTGGAGTACAGTGACCAACGCCAAACCCAGTACTACGCTAGCTGGGACTTTGCCAGAGCTGAGTAAAGTGAAATAATTACTCTTTGTGTCATCTCTTACATTGTTGACTCTTTAGTTTGTGATCTCCCACATTGTTTTCTGCCTACGCAGACGTTTCCCATTCTATATTTAACATCCCTCATTAGGTTTCTCTTTCCAGAGCATTGTCTGGTTTGGATTTTGGTTGATTTTAGGCTACTTCTTCGTTTTTTGAGGTTTGCTTTTACTGCTATTTCTATCCTTCAAAGCACTTTGCCACTTTCCCAACTTGATGTCACCACCAAACTGTGTCAGTGCACACATCTGCCACTGCCCAGATGTTATATATAAATCATCAATATAAATGCATATGGGGAGTAACACTGTCCCCAGGACGAAGTCCTGTAGCTCTTCTCCAGAGAAACCTTCCCAGATTTGACAGCAAACCATCAATTACTGCACTTTGAGAACAATTTTTCAAATGTTGTGCACCTACCGGCTTGCTAATTGCCTCTGGAAAGCACTGTCTTGGCTTACTTAGGAAAATACTGTGTGGGACAGTGTCAAAAGCTCGTCATTGTCAAGATGCATCATATCTGCTGTTTGCACTTATTTGCTAGAGCAATTATCCTGTCAGAGAAGGAGATTAGTGTCAATTGATACAATTCTTTTCATGACAAATCAATTTCAACTGTTTTTTAATAATTATCATAATCTTCCAGGTATTTACAAATTCTTTATTTAATAATTTGTTCAGTTTCAAGGGGTAAAAGTTAGGTTGACATGTATAAAATGCTTCAAGTCCTCTATCCTCTCTTTTTAAAATTGCATTTACACTTTTCTAGGGCTTGAACCTTCCTGGCTTGCTGTTATTTCTTGAAAATGGTAATCAGTGATTCAAACATCTCTCCAGTTAGTTCTCAGAACATTCCTGGTGAGTTTTGTCACAGCCCACTAAGTTGTTTTGGTTTTTTTCCTCCTAAGTATCATGGGATGAAGGGCTGGGCTCTCCAAGCTTGTACCTGACAATCTCGATACCATTCTGCAGCGTATGTTCTTAGTGTCAAAAAAATTGTTGTAGTCAGCAAAGCATGTGTGCTTATGTACACCCCTGCTCAGCCAACGTGTAAGTACATGATTAAATGCTTCTGAAATCACTGGGACTTGCTACATTACCAAAGTTAATGAGACTTTGCACCGGTGGCTGCTCCGCAAACAACCACAGGCTGCTTGATTGGGGACCTGGTGTGATCCCCTGCCCTAAATTGTATTTGAGCGTCGTCTTCTTGTTAAAAATTCTCTCTCTCTCTCTCTCTCTCTGCGTACCAGGATAGGATAGAGCGTGTTGGTGGGGAGGGAGAGGAGAGGTGAGCATTGTCACCGCTGGGCGTGAGTAGATTGCATGCCAAGGTGTTAAACTGAGGTGTGTGCCAGCCTTGCCTCAAGAGTCTTGTCTTTGGCCTCGGGCAGATTGATCTGGCGAGCTCCGCACCAAGCAGGGAAGCACCTGCAGGGACACCTAAGCTGCTCCTGGGTACAGGAGCAATACGGTTGCACCGCGATGTCTCTGTGATTCTAGTGATGAGCCTCACTTCTCAGCTGAGCCTAGTAGTTTAGATGTGGCAGCACACTGCTGCATCTCTACTTCTTTTGGGACTGAGCTGGTTTGTTCCGACAGGGCCATACCACGGTGGTGGATGTCCTGGCACCGTTCGGTGCCTGCAGAATGCCTCTAGGTCCTGTGTTGATAACCTCCTTGCCCATTTTTAACTTGCTTTCAGCACCTCACTATCTTTAGTGATGCTCTGAGAAAAGCTGTAGTGGTTGAAATAGGGTAAATTTAAGCAGGCTGCTAAAAAGTGAGGTTTTGGGCTTTTAGGGCTTGCTGTGAGCTTTTTCCATCCAAATGTAAGAATCTGCAGGGCAACTGTAGATGCCTACATCTGAGATAGTTGTCTAGGTTCCCCTTAAAACCAAGGACAGTAGTCAGTTTATCGTGTCCTGAGAGAGTTGTCAAACATAGGTCTAAAAATGCCTTTTTTCTCTTCTGATTCTGAGGGAATGTAGACTGTCAGCTTAGGTGTCTATATGGCATTGCAGTTGCCTGCCTTCAATTGCACAAATCTCGGGCTTATTCAAGTAATTTTGCAGAACATGCGTAGCCATATCCTCAAAGATACACACCACATATGGTAAATAATGAAAATATCAGTTCGTATCCATGCCTGCTCTTTTTCTTATTTCTCTTCCCCACTCTTTCATCTGCATTCAATTTTATTTTCTAAGACTTTAATTTGCTAGACTGATGAATCACTTTCTCCGTGGTTAGTGCTTGCTCGTTCCTCATTTGTAGATGTTACTGATTGCAGCTTTATATGTAGGATTTGGTTGAGTGGGAGGGAAAACATGTGGATAGGATTTAAACTTCTTCTTGCAAACATTTTCTAGACCACCACCCAGATATCTTGTGACCTAGCAGTGGTTCGCTGACAGCAGCACCAGTAACTCTAATGTAAATTGAAGGCAGGCACAGAGGTCTCTCATGTAGCATCCTGGGAAACTGAACCCATCACTCGCTACATTCCCCTCGTTTGCACAGAGCAATCCTGTACGTTGTGCTCTGAGGACTACTGATCATATATCTTTGAGTCCTAATTCATGATTCACTTAGTGCAGCTTTTTAAAGCACACTACTATGGGTATCAGGGCTGAAAATGTTCCCAAGGACAGTGCTTCCTCTCCTTCACTGCACATTAAAGCAACGTTGGTGGAAGAGCTAAAGCAGACAGCCAGGAAACTGTTAAAACACAAAAATGTTGGCACTGAGCTTTACTTTTCCCTGTCAGAGTGAGCTGTTTTCACACACGCAACCCTTTAAACCAATAAATCAATGGCAAACTCGTGACCTTATTTGCTGCAATGAATCAGTTGTATTTCCATGTTCTGCAGCATATCAAAGAGCAGCAAACCTGATTTCACTGGCCAGTGTGCTCTGCCTGCTTCAGTCTTGCAGTTGAGCTCTGTTTAAAATAGGAAAACTGCATGTTTAAGCATGATAATGCATATCAAATATTAACATTTGTTACCTAGTGATACTTTTCATGGTGCTATTTGGTACAAGTCAATAGAAGTAGTAAAGCTATCTCTCAGTTTCCCATCTAACCTTTAGATATGGCATTTTAAATGTTTAAAAATTACCAAAAATCTCTAATGGGTTTTCCCAGGAATAAATACAGTCGGTTAATGAATGGTGGCACTGAAGTGTTTTTATTAGCTTGCTAGCCAAAAGCTCACGCTGCCTTCTTGAAGTAGTGTGTAGCGCACTGCTGAAAAAGACATCAACATCCCGAATTTGGAGCTGAAGGTTTGCTTGCAGGATCTTGTGTTGCGCTTGTGTGGATCTTGTGTAACTACTGGCGTTTTTCACCAGTCTCTGAGTATCTGCATCTACCAAAGAGTCTAAAAGCCAAAGGACCTCAACATGTATTTCTGTGAAATCAAAACAAGTACTGTTGAATGTGTTTTGTGTTAGTCTGTGGGCTTCTCTATCAGGCTGTAGGTCTCTGTGTGCTCATCCCTACCTAGAAATAGCTCTGGGAAGGTGATTATGCTTCTGAAAGTCTGCTTACTATTATCACAGCAGCAACACTTGCAGCACCATGCTTTAAAATGATGCAGTGCGTTCTCTTCTTAGTATCAAGCAAGCTGAGTGTTGGTCTATAATAGTTACACCCTCTAGGAGCCCTGGTCATGGATAAAATTAGTTCGAATAAAAGGATAGCCTTTGCTTCAGAGAATTTTCAAGCTGAATACCAAATAAGACAAGAGATGACAGATGAGCAGAGGCAAAGGGAAAGAATATAGGAGGCAATTAATAGATAAGATCAATTCTTACCTTCCTCCCCTGCTTAGCCTCCTGGATGGGCTGTAGGAAGTCACAGAGAACTTGGCAAACAGCGTGGACCTCAGATTGTCCAAGTGTAAAAAAAAGAGCATGATGGTACCTATTGCTTAGTTATTAGCTGTAAAATGAAAGGTGCTTTGGTCTGGATTCATCTGGTGAAGTGCAGACATCTAAAAAATTGATATGACTATCTAAGCCAGTTCTCCTGGCTTAGCCCATAGCCAGTGGAGAGAAATAAGCAATTTTTGGGCATCATTCATTTCATTCTAAGGCGGGTGCTAATATAGATTAGGTGAACTGTACCCTGAAATGCCTGTTTCTTCCCAGCGACTATAGAGGTAGCCAGAGCAACCAGCTTGGACATTCGCCATCTGTGCCCCAGATGTCTAAAGTTGGGGAAACTGAATCCCACTGTGGTGTCTTTTCTCCTTCTATGCACTCATGCAAGGGTAAAATATCAACAACCTGCACTTCTCAACAGGTTATTGTTGAAGCGCACAGAGAAGTTTGCATGAACAAAATCACTCCTGAGCGCTGAAGCAGGGAGCAGTCCCCTGAAGCATTTCCCACTGCGTTTCTCATATCTGGAAAGAGGACACATGCACCATCAAGACCATTTGAACCGGGAGATTTTATTTAGTCCCTTCTCAGCTCTTTCATTTTATAATATAATCTTAGTTTAAGAAATAACCTGGAACACAAAATAATATAAAATAGCATCTTTTAAATTTTTGCTGGTTTTCGGACCTCCTTCCTTCCCTTCTCCCTCCTGCCAGATTTACAGCTTAGACCTTTACAGTCCGCTTAGATAGACATTTAGCTTAAATTTGAGAGGTTACTATGATTCATTGCTGGCCCTCTGAGCACAACCGTGTAATGTTGCTGGCAGCAAATAGCCTCTGTTCTGCCTCTTGAGGGTAGCTAAATTTCAATGATGGGGGAAATCTACTCTTAACATCCAGCTTTCAAAGCACGGTAAGATCTATGTTGAAGTGTTATTATGTAAATATAAGTCCTTTTTATTTCTGAAAGGTAACTGTGTGGGGTTGGGCAGTATTGGCCTGCTTTACTTTCCTGTATGGCATTAATTATAACGCAGTAGCCCATTTTCCATGCACTGAGTCACGCTGATAACCAAATACCATGTGTAATTCCCTTCATTCGTTGCTCTAAAAGTCTCTGGCAAATATGAAACATACGCTATGCACAGTTCCTCCAGAGGGGCAGGTGGCAGTGTGAGGGGATTGCTTCCGTGTGCAGGTCAGAAGAGACCGCTGAGAGTGTGGGAACAGACCTGTTGCACTACGGAGGTAGAACCTCATCTGGAAATTTCGGTGAAGCCCAGAACATCAGTTTGAGACCTGATGTCTTCAGAAAAATGCCCATTTGGGTGGAACAGGAGGAGTTTGGGGGAACTACTTGACTCCTCCAAACCAAGCACGAGATGGTGAGTTCTCTGGGGTGGAGAACCATCTCTTCACGGCTCTCGTGCACAGGAGCATAGTGAGATACTCTGGATCGTTGCAACTTGTCCGCCGCTATCTCAGGCCGTGTGGTGCAGGCCCATGACTGCTTGGTCACGGTGCGGGTTTCTTAGTTGCCGCTGCAATATGGATCGTAAGTATGGTGAATGAGCTATTGAGCTGAATGACCTGTCAGCCAGCTTTCTCTGTGCAGTGACAGTAGAGAGGGTAACAGCAGCCTGGTAACAAGGCTCTTGGTAATGTGATAGAAATAAGCTGTTTTCTTCAGATTCCATTTTCCAGCTACATTTCTATGTCAGTCCATTTTTTTTATTATCAGCACTGTTGGCTCGTTCTTGCTTGCCACGATTTGGTTGGAATTTGATGAACTTAAGCGGTTTTTTCTGCTTTTGTTTGTACAAAGCAAGAAGTACAGTTCTGTGAAATGTGGAAGCAATTCATAATAGAAATCTGTACTAATAGAAGAGGTGATACAGCGAGCATATGAAAGTGTTCAGATTTGGAGCTAGAGAAAGATAATAGCTAATTGTCTGAATAATTATTTCTTTATTAGATAATGAGAGTTGCTGAAATTGCTAGTTGAATAAATGATATGTCCTGAATTATTGATCAAGCTTCCTTGTTTTAGCTGCACTGGAAGTATACGTTTCACTCTTACATGGCCATTTATCAGATCTAAACCTGATATACAAGGATCCATTCATATGGTAATATATTTTTTTTCCATGAAAAAAGCTAAATACTGAAATATGTTTAAAGTAAGGCTGCATTATCTATCTCTCATGAGCTACCTTTATGCAGGAACATATTCACTGACGTAATCACTTAGATCAGTAGTCTGTGTAGTCTAGTGTTTTACGTCTCTCTGATAATAAGCACTTAATTTTTCAGGAGTCTAAAAAACTTGGTTACTTGAACTGAGCAACATTATATGTAACAGGAATAGTCCTTCCTGACCTTGTGAGCTGGTTTCGTCATTATATGAGGTGTAGTTACTTTTATTAATTAAAAGTAGAGAAAAAGAATATTGAAATACAATCTCTAAAGCTCTTGAGGTCAAGCCTACACATTAATGACATTTTGTTTGCTGTTCCATAATGCTGTGACAGTTGTAATGTTATCTATTCTAACTTTGCTCAAAGGAATCGGATTTCAAATAAACCCATTCCAAAAAGAAGCATGAAACCAGAGCTAAACAGAAGCCATCATCCTGTTAGTATCATAAGTTGCCTAATAACATGGAATGATTAAACATTTTGACCTTGACAAGTTACAGTAAAAAAGGGAGGAAAAGTGTATGTATTCTTTATAATCTTACTATTTTTCTTCAGAGGCACAGTTTTACTTAGCTTTGGTGCAATAATGATTATTGCACATATTTCTGAAGTGCCATCATCTGTAATGTTAATCCCTTTAAAAGCAACAAAAAAAGATAAGTATTAGTGAACCCTCTTTACACTATGGTTTTAGAATAGGAGAGGCTTTGCAGTCAATTATTTATGTGCAATAAGTACTGAAAGCCTTATTATCTCAGAATAATCAATGTTTGGCTGAAGCTTGAGAACGCTAATAGCTAATCTCACAGTCCTGATCCAGTGTCATTTGAAATAATGGCAGAACTCCTATTGATTTTAAGCAAAGGAGGATGAGGCCAAAAAGTATTGCTTTAGATAATCGGTTGAAAACATCTGTAAAAGAACAGAAAACTTGACTTTCACTCTCCCCATAATACAGTATGAAGTATTTCAGCAGATGGGAGCCCTTGACTTCAAAATGGTGTATATCTGTATTTTCTGTTGCCTTGGGGAGCTTTGTTTAAGTGTTTATCTACTGACTGGTGTTACTGTCTCTGGGAGTAGATGGATTGCAACTGAAAAAGTTATGAGCAAAGTGGGAAGGAATAGGGAGACTCGACGAAATGTTGAAATATCCACATATCTTTTTGTTTAACACTCGAGTTACTTCTTTTTTCCTTGAATCTCCAGCAATTTTTCCTCTCCAGGATATGCTCTCACTCATTCTGGTGAGGCCTTTCGTTGTTATCTCTCTTCAGCAACTCTGATAGTTTGCCTGCATCAGTGCAGAGCAGCTTGTGGTATGTGGGAGCCTCTCTCCTCCTGGGACGCTTGGAAGATAACAGGAGAAATGAAGGAAGGAACCACCCAAAATGCAAAAGATAGTACCAGGGCTTCAGGATGCCTTCTGGTGCAGGGTCTGGTGCAGGCTTGGACATGTGGGTATCGTGTCAGCTTGTAGGGCAGGGCTGGACAAAGAAGCTGAGGAGGTATTCACAGATTGCAAGAGAGAAAGAAAGAGGAGTTTCTGGCATTTGCTGAACTGTTCCATTCTCAGATGGGGGGTCTGCTGTTTTCTGAGTTTTTGTGAATGATGAAGGGTGGATTTTGTCTGCATTTGGAGGAAGTTCTGAAATGTGATTTAATTATTATTTTTTAAAAAATTAATAAATCCTCCAGAACTCAAGCTGCTTGTCCACCCAAGCCAAAAATGTTATCATAACTTCATTTTTAAAGTTGCTTCTTCTCATTTCCTTAGCTACAAAGAAGAGGAAAACCCAGAAAGAAGGCAGGAATGTTTCTGATGAATGCAGCAGTGTTTAAAAAAAAAAGTTGATGTGCTCTGTATTGCCTTTTCTCTTGGGGTACGGTATAGCAAACTTTGTATTGCTATACAAACCTTGTATCAAAAGTAGGTAGATTCTGTTTAATAGTGCAATTCTGTGACCACACTTGCAGGGTTTGTGTTGGTTTATTGATTCAGTGGAATTGTTTTTGAATAGAAGAGTTTATTTTCTGAAGCAAGGAAGCCCTTTCCCATTATTTACTGACAGTGCTGGGTGGCAAAGTAGAAAAGCTTTCCTCCAGCGAGGAAGAGGCAGCATCAGGAAGCAGCCCATAGATAAGCAGATATCGCTAAGTAGGGAAGTAGGACAGATACCCTGAGACAGTATCTGTCAGAACAAGGGAAAAGGCATGAACTCTCCTTTCCAGAGAAAGGCAGAGAAGGACCTGTAGAGACTCAGCTCCTAGAAAAGAGCCAAAAGTTCTGAAACTCCATAATATTTAAGTGCTGAGCTCCCACTGATTTCAGTCTTAACAAGTGCTATATTTAGGTTCACTTTTGCTCCTTGATGAAGGCCCAGTCCAATTTAGGAACACAGTAACCTCAAAGAAACTCGAAAATTTTAGCGGTTTGTTGCCTTTTTCCACCACAAAATGGCTTTTTCTGCTCCTACAGATGGGAAACAAGATACTGATCTTGATGAAGCATATTCGATGGTCCAGTTTGGTGTATATATTTACCCATGTTTTCATCCATATACTTATAGAGAATGTAGCAAAAAACTGTGAGAGTATTGCTAAGTGATTTAAGAATACCCTGTTAAATGAACTAGCCGGGGTTTTCCCCCGTCTAAAACAGTGAGCCACATTCTCTCATTTCTCATTCAGTCACACATTAAGACAGATTTGACCAAGTATTTTTAGTTGGAGATTTGGAGCGGCTAAAGTATGAAATCCTCTTAATAAAAATAGGAGCTTTTTTAAAATTATCTTTTATACCAGTGTAATTCCATTGACTTCACGAGATTTATTCCTAATACATTTTGATAGGAAAAGAGTACCAGGTTGTGGGCATTTTTATTTTTCTTTTACGCTGTGAGGGTAACATTGTCACTGTGCTTGAGTCCTTCTAATGAAAGAACTGGTTTGTGCAGCATTTCGTTTTTACTAGTTGATGACAAGCTGCAATACATAGGTAAATAAGTACCAAATGTGATTGTACAATACAATCATTACTTATTTTCCCCATGATGAAGATGTTTTTTTGGGTTTTGTGAAGCATCGTAAATCATCCTGGGTTTCCCATAGGAATGCAAGCTGGGGTGAGCATGAAATGGGCAAGACAGAGCCAAGTCAGAGGCACTCTATAAACTTCAGCAATTTTCATCAATTTTGCTTTGAATGACAAGAAATATTAAGCTGCTGTCGTCAAGGGGAATATTTCTCAGTAAACTATGTTTACCAGTAGCTTTCAAATTTTAACCTTATGCTTTTGTTATTAAATGAAGAAAGATTTTAGGAAGAGAGAGTTGAGTTAAGGGACAAGAAAACTGAATGGCCGAAATCTGGACAGGTGCAATTCACCAAATCTCAGCTGTACACGAAAAATTTTGTGACAGATTGATTGAATTGCAAATCAAAGTCTCATTTCCATAGGAATACAAGAAGCTATAGGGGTCTCTTTCAAATCACATCTCCAACAGTGAGTGAAAAAGTAGGTACATAGAAAGTAATTTTTAGCCTTTGGATGTTTAGGAGTTTCGTAAAACTATAAAGTATTTGTAAATCTCTAAGGGTAGGACAGTAAGCAGTCCAAGCTAGTTACCCTGGGGTTTCGATGGTTAAAAATAGGCACACTGGAAAAGTGACTTAACGTTGTATAGAAATAGATGTTTAGTTATTTCTCTCCTTTGACTGTAAATGTACTCTAGAGTAAGTAACTCAGGTTTAGGCAGTTAACTTCTGAAGTGAACTGCTGACATCTGAAGTCAATTTCCTTCAAGTCTCTAGGACCTGAAAACACAATAGGATTTCAGGAATGGGCTTGAGCACGCACCCAGGACTGTCTGCATTGCCAGGGGCTGTTCCCAGCAAGCTGTTTGGATGTGCGCCTCCCCTTTGGGAAGGATGCAAGTGGATGTAAACCCGGCTGTGCCACTTTGCATCCGTGACAGAAGACAGAGTGGGACCTGTCTTACTTAGCCAGCATCGACACAGGCTCCATCACTTGTAAATGAGGACTTGCAAGGCCCTAAGCCATAAAAATCTGCAGTTTTCTGCAGAAAACTGGTGCAGTTTTCAGAAGGGCCTCCATTGCGTTAGCTTTACTCTGAAAACAAGATGAGATTGTGCCAGAAATCTTACCTTAAAAAGGTAATCCTTCTATATTTATCCATACATTCATTCTCTGGGTGTTAAATTCAAATGGAGATTATTCTTTTAAATGTTTAAATCTCTGCTGCTCTTTATTTTATTGTTCTTTGCAAAAAGAGTGCCATTGCTGTGGAAGGGTATTATGTTTTGGTGTTTTTTAAAATATTATTCTCCAGTTTAATAAGAAGCATTGGGAAGCCTTAGTAACTCTTCCTTTCATAAAATGAGATTCTGTTCACTGAAAACTGCAGCAAATGACTGGATGCTTGATATTTGAGTTCCTCAGGAAGCTCATACAGCATTGAGTTTGTGCTCGCAAGCTGACCTTTCTTTCATTATATAAGAAAAAACCCAATCTTTATGAAAGTCAAGTTGAAGATAAGATCAGCATGGTGGGCTGGTAATTACATAAAGTAATGTTCAGTCATTAGATAAACTGTACAGTTGATCCTATGGCTTAGATGTGGGCGAGGAATATGATCTAGCTTTACGGGTATAAAAGAAAGATGCAACTTTTTCATACATTAGTTTCGGGAACGTACATCCAAGCATCAAGAGCAGCTCACCTTTAAATGCCATCCTGCAGTTTCTCAGCTGTCTGATTTATTCTTGTTGAACAAGGGAGGTAATATATATTAAAAATTTTGTTGCTGTTAAAGAGGAACAATTACCTATTTTTTTATGTTCTCTTTCCCTTTTTTCCAAAAGTTTTCTGCTTCCATTCTGTCAAAGTTTTTACTTTGAAAATTAGCTTAAAAGGTTGTGTTGGAACTAAAACATCAGGGGCAGGGGTTAAACTGGCTTTGTAAGTAAGAGAAAATGAGGTTCTAGGATTGCAATGCAGGTAAATGGTGATATTTTGTTATTTCTGATTGAGTCCATTAATGCTTTATCAGTAACCTTATGTTTTTCTCCTGGTCAATGGTATTGCTGCCAAATGTCAAATGTTACACAATCTGTGGTACTAACGCATGTTTTAGAGTCTTTAAATTGCCAGGCATGATTAAATATGTTAAGGGAAGGGCAAAAAAATTGAGTCAAGATTTCTTAGTCTTCAGCGGTTTGCTAACACTGTGTATGTGACACCAGGCTGGAAGTGAAGCGCTGGCACTTGTAGTTCATCGTTGCTGTGACACAGCTGTACCTCATGGCCAGGTATCCCAGAAAGAAATGTGTGAAGTGTTTAACTGCTGTTGGATGTGACAGCACCACTGTCAGCCTATGGAGAAGTATAGAGGGACGTCCCAAGTTTATGCTGAAAACGTTAGGTTATTTCATAGAGTCGGGTCTAAGGGTGTTTATTGAAAAAAGCTTGCTGGCATGTCTGATCTGGTGGAACTTGACGTGAATGTAAAGACATCCACAGAGTCCCACACGTACCTGAACTAAGAACCTGTTTGCAAATACTGATGATTGCCTGCCTTTATGATGGTAACTGATAATATGTTAACTGATTTACAGAAGAAGACAAGATAGTAAATATGGAGGTGAGGCTTTTAACTGTTGGGGAAAGCTTAGAATTACCATCTTTCTAAAGAACTGCTGAAGTTCATGCATTATATAATGCTCCAATAGCTTAAGAAAGGTAATAATTAATAGAACCAAGCAAAAGCTTGCTTTGATTTGATGGCAAGATGAAATGAGTAGTGTAGACACTAACTGGGTTAGCAACATGGGCACAGTCAAAAAATGAAATAAGACCATCAGGCAAAATGGTTGTTGCATCGGAAGCGTAGAGGAGATCACATCTGTGTTTTATTGACAGGTATCTTTGGCGTTTTTGGTATGAGCCTGACAGTCTGACTCAATAGAAGAAGTGCAAAACTGCAATTTCAGTTCCCCTTTTGGTTAATGTAATTTAAACAACTTCTCTCTGGGATTGCCTCAAACTCTTATAATGTACCAAATTGTAGCATTAGGTGTTCTTAGCTAAATTAGGATGGAGAATGCCACCATGCCTTCAGCAAAAAGCATGAAAGCATGTGGCTTGCATCTTATTTGGGCTGTTGGAGCATCTAGGGTATCAAAAGGCTCAGGATGATGTGGAAACAGGTCATTTGGGAAAGCCTCTTTGTCTTCTCCTCCTGGTGCGTGAGCCCCTCCAGCCAGCTTCTCGCATTCTGGGGAATATCCCCTTGGATGGACTAGGGCTTGATGTTAAACTGTGGGATTATGTCCCAGTGCAAACAAGTCTGCCAGCAGTCACACCTCCTCTACGGATCCGGAAAGACCATACACAGTGAATAACCTTAAAAAACCCCTTATTTACTGGAGGGAGAGATCCAGCCAATTTATTCAACACAACTCCATAGATGTGGCTGAGCTCAGTTCAGTTCCCAAAACATTTGGCAGGACCATATGAGGCTATTGATCTAAACAGTGTGAAGGACCACCTTTCTCCTGCAGACACAGGTTTCTCTTCTCAAGGGAATAGGTCACAGAGACCTGGCAGCTGCTTCTCAGAAACCTGAGAGCCATGTTCAGTGTTCCCGTGGGGCTACCGTCTTTACAGTATCCCCATTCCTTTTCCACCTGTTGCCTAAAATCAGAAGACTATTTCTTGTACTTGGATGGGTTTTTGGTAAAAGGCCAAGCAGAGATGAGCAACTACAGGTTGCATTCAGCCTGCGTACATACGTACATACATACACTGAACTGGCTTTTTGATACCCCTTCCAAATGCTTCTTTCCAGTGCTTCCACTGTTGCTGCCAATGTTTTTTCTTCCTTTTCATTATTGGCTGCTTTTAACTCCTTTATCATCTGTTTTCTGCTGGCATGGACTGACTTGCTGGGCAGGTGGGAGGGAGGTGGCAAAGCTACCCAAGGGACCCAACCCTTGCCAGCCATTAATTGCAGCCTCATTGACCTCTTAGTCATTCAGTTTAGCTGGGCTTAAGATCACTCTCTTGCCTCTAGTTTTTGCTGTCTTAATTAGAAGGAGGCTTATTTCCACTTTTGTGCCTTAATTCATTGCATTGGAGAGCATTGCATATCTGTCTTGCTCACAAACTTTGTTTCTTTCTGCTTTACTAGCCCCAGTCAGGCAAAGGCCATGTTCTTGTCATCCTGCCTTTGGTCCCAGCGTCATCTATCTGGGCATGATCTGATTGCTGCAAAGATGGAGCTCTCTTTGATTCTGTTTCCTGGATTCAAAGCTGCCTTGTAGGGCCTGTGCTCCTCTGCCATCTGAACTGCTGCCCTTGATGACTGCGTTGTACGTCTGTTTAATCAATGAACCAAGACCTGCTGACCTGTGTGTAGCAGCCTCACGTCCCTGTATATCTCTGGGAATCTGTGCAGCTATGGAGCATCCCTCTGCTGATCAATACTCTCTTTGCACACATCCCAGTGCGTGAGGTTCGTTCTTAGATAATGGTGCCAAGCAAGTGGCTTTACTCCTTGGACCACCTCAGGGGTGCCTCTCCCTCCAGATGTGATGCAGGCATTATTTGAATGTTTGCATCATTGTGGCAGTCCTTCCGGCGATTCTGCTGTGTAGGTGCAAAATCTGCAAAGAAATAAGTTTTAATTATGTGAAGCCATCTTTCCTGGTTAGGGTTGGCAGTGCCTTCTCTGATCAGTATAGCATGCTTAAATAACCTCTACATCAAATCTCAATTTCTTTGTTGCTGGCATTATGGTCCTTCTCACTGCCACCTCATTTTTAGAAATATTTGGGGCCACAATTTGATCTGTCCCTGGAGAATATTTTTCACGGAGTAACAGCATTGACTGGTGTATTTGGAAGAAGAGAAGCTCTTAAGTAGTTAAGGATTAAATGCCTTTTTTTTTTTTTTTTCTCGCTTGCTAAGCACAGTTGCTTTCAGTATCTAAAATGTATATGTCAGTGTTGTCCGCCTGGGGCCTTATCCCGCACATCAGTCATTAGCACATCATGCTCTTGTGTGACACTTTCAGTCTTTTAAAGTCAAGGGATCAGGTCATCTACAAAGGCACGGAAATAAAATGTTTGAAAGATCCAGACCAAGAGTCTGGCAATGCCCATGCTGTCAGCATCAGCGCTGCAGCCCAGGCACAGCCCAAACAAGTTGTGAGTTAGCTCCAGGCATGGCCTGGGGGGGATGACTGCAGAGGTGGAGAGATCTCCATGATCAGATAACGTTTCTAAGAAGGCAGGTAAATAGTTTGGAGATCAGGAGCTGATGTCTTGGGATGCTGCTCCGGGGAGCTTGGCTGAAGCCAGTCAGGAGCAACTGGGGCACAGTGGTAGAGGTGCTGCTGCACAGCCACAGCCGAACACCCTATCTGCAGGCTGAAGTTGTGCCAGGGGAGGTTTAGACTGGGTATTAGGAAAAATTTTTACACTGAAAGGGTTATTAAACATTGGAACAGGCTGCCCAGGGAAGTGGTTGAGCCACCATCCCTGGAGGTATTTAAAAGACAGGTAGACATAGAGCTTAGAGATGTGGTTTAGTGGTTATTTTTGTCAGAGTTAGGTTGATGGTTTGACTAGATGATCTGAAAGGTCCCTTCCAACCATGGCAATTCTATAATTCTAAGGTGAGCCATGCTCAGCCCAGAATCCCTCACAGGACAATCTGCAAGAGCAGGGAAAGTCCCCCTGCTGAAATGTGCTCTGTCTCTCAGCAATAAAAAGACCTTAAAACTCAGTCCTCCAAGGCACGGCTGTCCCGGCCAGCTGGGCTGGGCGAAGGAGTGCTGCTGTCTCTGTCACCCGCGCAGGTTGCCCCGGCTTGGGAATTTAATACTTCAGCATCCTTTATATGGCTCTTTTCTCCCTGGAGCCGGTTACTTCACTGTGAGGTATAAGTAATTCTTGTTCATTTCTAAAGGAAGGGCTCAGGTCTATGCTCTGGAAGAAAATAATTTTTAAAGGGGAAATTCTATTTTCTGAGTGAGAGGCTGGGCCAAAATGGTCTTTGACTGAGCACAACGAAGTTGTTGGTTCAACATGGAAGTTTAGTGCTTGAGAAGGAATGTTACAGACTTCATGCCTAAAATACTACTTTTTAATACTGGCAAGAGCAGAAGTGAGGTTAAATGTTTTGTTTTACATGTTCATAGCTCAGATGAATCCAAGATTTTTAAAAGTACCATTAGTTGACCAGATGTTTATAACATGAAGATCTGAAAAAGCATGTGGCATCTTTAGCCTAACTCGGATCCTGCCTGACTTTCCAGTCCTCCCAGGCCACAGGCACATGGGAGTTCTCTGGCTCAAAAGAAACACCAGTTTCTTATGATGAGTTTATGACCAGTTTTTTGTCACTTACCAGGCTGGCACAAAATACTTCGGAATAATTTTAAAGGTTCTGTGGTAATTACCAAAAATCACCCTGCTGATCTGCATGTAGCCCTTACTTAGTACATCTGATGTTTGGATACGAAGAGAACTGATGTTTCATCTGTCTGTCCACCCCCACCCCCCTCCAGAATCTTACTGTGAATATTAATGAAAAGAAGTAAATTAGTTTTTTTTTTAAAAAATCAAGCAGAGAATTTGGGATGATATTCATGCAGTTGCAACAAATATTCTACATCTTAAATGTTATGGTTCCCTCAGTTATTCATATCAGTGATATGCATTTACCCTGTGGTATAGATTTGATCTGGATCAAATATAACCACACAACTGCATTTCTGTTGAATTACCCAGAGAACATGTGCTATGTTATTTGTGGCCACTTCATCTTGTGCACTAGCTGTAGAAGGACAGATGCACAGTGACACATGTAGCTTTCTTGCACAAAATTAATCTGTTGAAAAGATTTTTAAAAGTTTGAGCCAACCAGGGTTTGTTTCTGCCAAACCGGTTTTGTGTTACTCGCAACCCAAAAGGTAAGTTGCTGCATCAGTAAAACAAAGCCTAGAAGATATCTCAGTCCATAAAGCTGTAGCAACGCTGAGCTCCCTGGGACTCCCCTGGGATTCGCCTGGCCCTGTGTTGCCCCTGGCTGGACTCCAAGTGCCCACCAAAGCCGCTCTGTCACTGCCCTTCTCAGCGGGACAGGGAAGAGAAAATATAATGAAGGGCTCGTGGATCGAGATAAGGACAGGGAGATCACTCAGCAATTACCGTCATGGGCAAAACAGACTCGCCTTGGGGAAATTAGTTCAATTTATTACCAATCAAATCAGAGTAGGATAATGAGAAATAAAACCAAATCTCAAAAACACCTTCCCCCCACCCTTCCTTCCTTCCCAGGATTAACTTTGCTCCTGAATTCTCTACCTCCTCCCCAGCCAGTAACACCGGGGGACAGGGAATGGGGGTTGCGGTCAGTTCATCACACGTCTCTGCTGCTCCTTCCTCCTCCAGGGGAGTACCCCTCACACTCTTCCCCTACTCCAGCGTGGGGTCCCTCCCACGGGAGACAGTCCTCCACAAAATTCTCCAACATGAGTCCTTCCCACCAGCTGCAGTTCTTCATGGACTGCTGCAGCGTGGGTCTTTTCCATGGGTGCAGTCCTTTAGGGACAGACTGCTCCAGCACGGGTCCCCCACACAGTCACAGGTCCTGCCAGAAAACATGCTCCAGTGTGGGCTTCTGTCTCTCCATGGGTCTGCAGGTCCTGCCAAGGAACCTGATCCAGCACGGGCTTCCCATGGGGGCACAGCCTCCTTCAGCCATCCACCTGCTCCAGTGTGGTGTCCTCTGTGGGCTGCTGGTGGTGTCTGCTCCACCATAGACCTCCATCGGCTGCAGTGGGACAGCCTGCCTCACCGTGGTCTTCAGCATGGACTGCAGAGGAATCTCTACTCTGGCATCTGGAGCACCTCCTTATCCCCCTTCTTCACTGACCTTTGTGTCTGCAGAGTTGTTTCTGTCACATATTCTCACTCCTCTCTCCATTGTGCACGGCTTTTTTTCCTCCTTCTTAAATATGTTATCAAAGAAGTGCTGCCACCATCCCTGATGTGCTTGGCCTTGGCCAGCGGTGGGTCTCTCTTGGGGCTGGCTGGCATTGGCTCTACCAGACATGGGGGAGCTTATAGCAGTTTCTCACACAAGCCACCCCTGTAGCCCCTCTGCTACCGAAACCTTGCTATACAAACGCAATACACCTTGCCTGATGCAGGTGGCCGTGGGGCTGTTTCAAGCCCTCCTGAGCACTCTCTCAGCACCATGTCTCCTTGGGTGCTCTCCTTGGTGCCTCTCTAATTATATAGACTGGAGGAGCTTTCTCCCACTGAGGGACAGGACTGTGAAAATTGGTTTATGGGGACTTTGGCATTAAAGAAGTCATAGAATCATACAGTCATTTAGGCTAGAAAAGACCTTTAAGTTCATTGTGTTCAACTGTAAACCTAACACTGCCAAGTCCAGCACTAAATTATGTCCCTAAGCAAGTCTTTTAAATACTCCCAGGGATGGTGACGCAACCACTTTCCTGGGTAGCCTGTTCCAATGCTTGATAACCCTTTCAGTAAAGAAATTTTTCCTAATATCCAATCTAAACCTCCCCTGGCACAACCTGAGGCTGTTTGTTTCAGTGTTTAGACAAATAATCTGACTCTTGATTCAGGAAATTATGTCCTGATGTGAAATTATTTTCCCTGAATTTAGTCTTTCCATGTCCCAGATCTGCATATTCTTTCATCTTCTCCATAAGCATTTGTTGGCTTTATCCAGCCTACCATAAATATTGGACAGTTACGATGTTTGAAGTTTATGTGCTGTGGTTTATGTTAATGTTCAGAAAAAAAGGCACATTTTTATTATTGTGATGAAGTCGATTTTCTGAGCCTATAAAATGCGCATCAGTACACTGCATTTTCAGTTTCCAGTCCCAGTACTAAATTGCCTCTGTTACTTGCACTGAATACTCTATCAGTGTGTAGCCTAGATACTGGTACTGTGACCAGCGCGAAACAGTCCTTTAAAAATGTATGTATTTGTATTTTCAGATAGATCATGGATTGCTACAGGAAGTACGCAGCTGTCACTTTGACCATTTTGTATGTGTTTCTGCATCTTCTTCATGCTTTCCCAGACGGAGAGTTTCTCATGCAGGGTAAGCTGCTTTCAGCGTTCAGAAATAGGGCAATTGTTCGTAAAGAGTATTAAACTTTCACATGTTTTATAAATGTGGTCATATATCTTATCGTTTGGTAGCATTTATTGACACTGAGATATGAAGGTGTAATAAATCAAGATAATTTTGCTATAAGTATACTTCCTATTTCTTCTCTAAACTTGATTTTTCCAGGTCAAGAGTCTCTCAGCTGACCGTGTCCTCATGTTGATGTGGGTGATCTTAATCCTTGAAACATTATCAAAAAACCCATTTTGATTTCTTGTACTCATGAGATCTAAATGGCAACATAACATCAGGAACCATAGCTTCTTTTCATAATATGCAGAATATTTTTCCTCTGTAGATCCTAGAATATGGGATGTTATTGGTGTAGCATTCTACAAAAGAGGCATATTTAGGAAGATTTTAGGGGTCTTTTGAAGGTTGGGGCTTTTTTTATATCCAGCCTCAAACTGAATATAGAAGAATGTGAGCTACAAAAATCTCAAAACTTGATAACAGTGTCTTGCATCAGAACAGGCAATGTCTAAGAAGCACTACAAGTCCTGCTGGTGCTATTTAACTATCCATAGGTAGTAGGAAGCTTTCTAGGGACAGCTAGTGTAGTAGACATACAAAACCCCCTCCACAACTGTCAACAAAATCAAGTCGGAAAATCAGACAAGACAGAATAATGCTTGTGCCTTACCTAGAAAGCCACACTCTAGTTTTACAGCCGGTGAGCATTGCAAAGTTGAAGGACCCTAAAGAGGGTCCTTTGGTGTCTGTGCTTTTCTGTTCTGCAGATGTCAAACAGGAGAATGCAGTCGGTGCTTCCTCTCACATCAAGAGCTTTCCCTTTCTTTTTGGAAATGAAAATAGAGCTGGAGACCAAGTAAAAGTTTCTTCCTTATATTTCTGTGGCAGGTTGTCCAGAGTGCAAGCTAGGGGAGAACAGGTTCTTTTCCAAGCCAGGAGCACCCATTTACCAGTGCACTGGGTGCTGTTTCTCCCGGGCCTATCCCACTCCGATGAGGTCCAAGAAGACCATGCTCGTTCCAAAGAACATTACATCAGAAGCAACATGCTGCGTAGCAAAGGCTTTTACCAAGGTGAGGGTGTGAATGAGACCTGTTTAAGCTTCTTTTGGGATGCCATGTTTAGCCGAACGAGTGCCTATAAGAGAATATGTTTTTTGCTGGAGGATGTTGGCGAGCTATTTGAGGGAGACATCCTTGGCATTTATATCCTTTGCGCTTGGGTTCTTTTTTTTTCTAACGAGGAAATTAAAGTGTCAACCAGTACCGAGTCTGATATTCAGCTGGGATGTGGACATTGATACAGTGTCACTGACTTCAGTGAAACTGTTTTGATTCATGACACCCAAAGTTCTGGTGGTAGACTTCTTGCCCCCTTTTTTTAACCCTCCTGGATGTGCACCCTCCCTTTAAATACTATGCAGTGTGTACTTGATTTTAATTAGTAATTTTTCTTGCGTCTTTCTTGCATAGGCAGGACTTTTCTGGGAAGGTGCTTGGTCAATACTATCAATTACATATGTGGGAATGAGGGACCAAAACCCTCTGTGCTCATTAGATTAATCGAGGTTGTGTTTACTTTTAATAGTATAACCAAGAGAGAACTGTAAATGTGTGCAACTACTTTGAGCATTTAACAATCTCATCTGGAAGGTTCTGTTAAAGAGAGAATCTGCTAAAGCTAATTATTTTGGGAGTGATTCAGCTCCAGGTGAAGAAACCTTAAATTTGATTTAAGAAATGGTGAGCTAGTTGAAGCGAGCTAAAGTGTCCATCCTGTGGTGATCTGAATCAGGCTTGTTGAGTGTGTTGATTAGAGGCTCAGTTCAGTTACCTGCTCACAGATTTGGTATCATTTGAGATACCCGGGGGTACTCAAGACATCTGCATATGGCTGGTAGACACAGGATACATAAAAGACCTTCTGGAGTGACAGCTGGAGGCTTGGTGGGATCCCCTGTGACATCTCAACTGGCAGTCGACTGCTCTGTGTGCACTGCTGAACAGAGCAGTGGGTCTCCGCTGGCTGTGATGAGAACCTAGATACCCAACTTACCTACAGGCACCTGCAGCTGAACCCATCCTGGCTCTTCATCTGAGTATAGACCTTTCTGTAGACCACCAACATTATGCTTGCCCTTAGGCCACAACTAGAATTTCTTTGAGATTTAAAATAAAGATGACTCATTATGTTTGTGGTCTCCATTTTTGTAATTCCCAAGTGAAGCATTTTAAGGACACTTCCTGATTTTTCATGGATTGATTACTTGACACTTTTTGAAAATGAGACACTTAAGGAAGTGCCAAATAAAGGACACCAAACTGCGTCACTATGCCTGTCACTGTTGAAAACCTGCTCTTTATGGCTCTGAAAGCCACTGATGATGCAGCTTCACAAGTTGGTGTTTAGAGGCTGTTCGGGTGAACATACCCCAAGGACCCTGTGTACCTTGTGGTTAAAAAAAGGGCTTCAGATGTCTTTTACTTCAGAATGCTGGTTTTACTGTGTAGCTAATCCTAATTATTTGTTACATGTGTGTGTTTTCTTTTTTTTTTTTAAGATTACCCTTAAGGACAATGTGAAGATAGAGAACCATACAGATTGTCACTGCAGCACCTGCTACTATCATAAATCCTAAAGCCTGTCCCTTTGTTATTGATCAAGGACAACAGTGAATGGAATATTTGTTTTTCAGCTTTTGTTGCACCACTGTGTAAAATCTTATGTTTTCTGGTCAAGACATTGGGTAGACCTTTGGATAAGACAGATGGCTGTTTTATTTCCTCTTTGCTTTTTCGGACATTTAAGTAAGTTTAATTATTTCCATTAGGGATAAAATACAGCACTTGCATGACAACTGAAGGCTTAATCTATTTTAAAAATAAACTGTCAGTTAAATCATCAATGTTTCTCGAGGAAAAATGATGATTTAATAGCTCAAACCAAAACATGATTCTGCCGCAGTTAATTTCTAGATTTTTTTTAATTTTTTTTTTTTGTGGGAGAGGGAGGGAAGGAGGAAGGGAGGGATGGGAAAGTGGACGGAAAACAAAGCCATAATTTCCCCTTATTCATTTAGTGATTAGATTTTTTTTTTTATTTCAACGTTTAGTTTCTCCCGTTTCTCTGCCATTTCTTCTTTACCTTGTGAGCAGAAAATTTAACAGTATCACCTATGTGTGGCACTCTGTCTTTCTGTGTCATCTTTTATTTTTCTTTGAACTTAATCTCCTCCCATTTAGATAGATAAATGGATGCACAACCAGATGCTATAAAGAATTGTACAGTTTTATGTAGCAATCATGTAATAGAAGGGTGGTACAACAGTGTTAGCTGTTTAAGGTATGCCTGAGCAGCAGGGTATAGGGCTTTAGTAATTCCCAAATGCAATGTTCTGGACTTAGATATACAAATGGGAAAGGTAAGAAATATGTTAGGTGAAAAGAGGACTACAGGATATGTATTCAGAAATACATGACCTTAAAATTGTAAATCGGGATTTTAGACATAGCACTTGTTCAGTTGTAGTGAGTTGGATCAGGGTCTCTGGAGGAGCTGCTTGCAGGTCTGGTGCCCGCCCATGGGAACTGAAGTGTGCGAATTCCCCTGCACTTCACCCTAATATCTAGGGTGAGAACATCAGCCCAGATGTGTGGTCACTTTCTGCAAATGTGCTGTCTCAAAAAGCCTCCAATACATTTGTGGGGCATTTCCCTGCAGCAGACGCTGTGAAGGTAGCAGTAAGAACTTTTAATGGGGACAGAGAAGGTTGCCTGGGGTCAGGCTGTGAGGGTGGCTGGTCTGTCCTGGGGCATGGCCACGGCTGGTGTCTGCTGCAGTGCCAACTGGCTGAAATAGTTTGGACAGGCCTCCAGGGCTAAGTTGTGATGGGGCCCTTGAGCAGCCCAAGACCAGCAGGATCTAATGATGGTTTAAATCCACTGTTCATCCAACCCTCTGTCTATTGGAGTCCAAATCCAGTGCTGTCTTCTAAGAATACAATCATGAGGCTTTGTGGAGAAGAAAAGACTTCTCCTAGATAGGGGAGATGAGGTTCTTAAGAGAAGCATTATTCAGGATATGTCCAGCAAACCTTATTAGCCTGATCTTAATGCCTTAACCCCCTGATTCAGTCTCTCACCCCTGGGAACCACTGATCTGGTCAAGTCCCATGTCTTAGTGCAGAATCAGCTGCACCATGCCATTCCTAGGAGATGCTTTGTCTGACTTGCTCTTGGAAAAAACCTCCAGTGGTTATTCCAGAATCTTCCAAGGAGACTGATCTTGTTGCTTCACTATTCTTACTATGCTGGAAAATTTCAATCTTCTGGAAAGTTTTTCCCTAATATTTTATCTATGTCTTATTTGCTTTGACGTTACTTTTTGTCAAAACAGCTGGAGCATCTCTCGTATGAGGAAAGGCTGAGACCTGGATCTGTTTAGCCTGGAGAAGAGAAGGCTGAGAGGGGATCTCATCAGTGCTTATAGATATCTAAAGGGTGGGTGTCAAGAGGATGGGGCCAGACTCTTTTCAGTGGTGCCCAGTGAGAGGACAAGGGACAATGGGCACAAAGGGCAACACAGGAAATTCTGTCTAAACACGAGGAAAAACTTCTTTATTTTGAGGGTGCCAGAGCACTGGAACAGGCTGTCCAGAGAAGGTATGGAGTCTCCTTCTCTAGAGACATTCCAAACCCGCCTGGATGCGTTCCTGTCCAGCCTGCTGTAGGTGAACCTGCTTTGGCAGGGGATTGGACTAGATGATCTCCGAAGCTCCCTTTCCAACCCCTGCCATTCTGTGATTCTGTGAAAGGGGAGGTAGTCCAGTAGGGTGGTCTTTAGGATGAGTTTAATAACATCAGCAGCACAGGTTTTCACAATGAGAAGTCTAATTTCTCACTCCTGATGATCACTCAAGACATTATGGGAATACACATCAGGCAGCTGCTGTAGCTGACCCACAATTCCAAGCTGTTGTACAATTTTATTAAACATGATTGATGCAGGTACTTTTGCAGGAGAGCCAGGTCCTGCCTGGGATCTCTGGGCGAGGAGAGAGGAGTGATATGAAGCTGCAAGCTTTGGGATACCTTTGTGAATGGTATTGCATTTTCTCATAACTTTGGCAGGACTGAAATGGAGAGAAGAGAAGCACGTTCTCTGAAGTCCACTGGCAGGGCAGATGTGCCTTTTTGCCCTGCCAAACTTCGTGGGTGATCTCTTACTCAAGTAAGCTCCTCGGGCAGTATCAAGTACTTGCTTGTCTGTCTATGGCTGTGCTGCTCACGATAGCGGATTGGTAACGTGACAAAATTCTGTTTGCATCTTCTGAATCAACTTCTGTTGTAAAACCATAGAAATATTGAAAACCAGTAACCGACTAGAGTGAAACCTGTGCTTTAAAGAAGCTGTGGGATGCTGTGGCCCTTGTCCTTCTAAGGTGCCTGGTCTCATTTTCGTTCTCAGCGGCTTTTCCCTCTTGCTTGTAAAAAGCCATTTAATCATGAACTTCTCAACTCACAGATCCCTCTCCCCCACTAAGGCGACCTCAGGCATCAGGAGCTCGAAAAGTGTGTATTGGGAGGGGATGTGGAATGCGGGAGCATCCTCCTCATTGTCTGTCTCCCACTCTTCTTTGGGAAGAAACTGATGCATCCCAAGGAAAGTGATAAAATAAACACGCAGATACACAAGCCTAACAGCGGGCGTTAAGGACAAGACAATAAGGGAGACCAGGCCTCTTCAAGCCCCTGATGGCTTGGAGGTTGGTGCTGGCAGGGGAGCAGCCGGAGCTCTAACTCGTGAGACTGCCCTCAGGGCTGCGGGCTGTTGGAGGGGACGGGGGACCTGTGCGAAACTGCCTACGGGATTATCAGAACACAGTCGGGAGGCTCTGCAAAACTTGTTATGGGGTGTTTAGAGGAGCCGCCAAAGGAGGAGGAGGGTGGTGGCAGGGATCAGGGTGGATTGGGGAGGAGGAAGCATGGAAAAACAGAGGAGAGGGGTATTAAAGGGGCCGGTTGTGTGTGCAAGATGCCAGTCAGTAGGCTTGTCTGACTGAGACCTCTGCTTGGTCACTGCAGTCTCTCCTATCTTCTTATTAAATCTTAACGTAAAATATTAACTTTTTTTTTCTTTTTTTCTTTCCCCCTGTGCAATCTTACTTTCCATCCTATGTGTGAGTGCTGGAAGGCCTAAGTGCTAACAACTGGAAAAGGGATCCATAGGCCTCGGTGCCAGCAACTAGAGAGACCAATGTCCAAGGGAGGTGTGGGTCATCCCAACTGGAAGGACCATGGGCCATAAGGTGTGTAGGTCTAGATGTCAGCAACTGGAGGGACCAGGGTATATGTTTACGGGGGATAGGTATGAATAGCAGCACCTCTAAATACCTAAGTATGTTTATTTTTCCCCCAGTGAATTTAATCCTGTGTGAACATATATGTGTAATTTTCTAGCAAACTTCAAGCTGGACTAGTTGGTGAGCAGGATGAAGCCTGCATCTGGAAGGACTTGAGGTCAGAGCCTGTGCTGGGTAAGGGGACCCAGGGTCTGGGCATAGGTGGACTGAGCAGCTTTGTCAATATTCAAGTGATCTGTGATTGCAGGAGTGCTTGTAAGACGAGTGTGTAGTGCAATCCTCTGCTTACTAGCAAACTTCAAGCTGGGCTTGCTGACAAGTAGGAGGAGACCTGCTTACCGAGTAAGGGAACCCGGGCATGAGTATTAGAGGGGTTTACAGGCTGGGCTGATATTTGAGAATCTGTGAATGTCACTGTACTTGTGAATCTAGAGTATGAGGGTACATATGTTTTCATAGAGGACTTTCCTGGTCAGAGAGAAAGGAGGGACAGGACTGGGCTTGCTTACATTTCAGTGAGGGTTGTTGGGTTTTATATGAGCACAGCTAAAGGCAGTGGTCTGTCAGGTAGTCTGTGTGTCCGGCTGCCTTGGTGCCCTCTGTGTGTGCGTGTGTGTGTGTGCCTGTCTGGGAGAGATGCTCAGCTTCGCTGCTGACTGAACCTGCACACAGGGACAGTGTCCCTTGGACTGGGACGGAGAGGCCTCCTGAGTCCCTGCGTGTCCCTGGCTGGACTGCAGTGGGCAGCAAGGAGGGATCCCTGAGTCCCAGAGTCTGCAGGGTTCAGCAGTCAACCTTTACATCCTTAACGTATATTATACAAATACTTTGGGTTTTTTTACATTGTAACTGTTAGAATCAGGGCAGAATTTAATTGTTCATACTTGAAGGTGAGTGTAAAAGCCAAGGCCATAGTCAGAAGAGCAGTGGTGATAGGTCAGTGACCCCATACAGAGTTGGGGCCAGGAAAAACAATGCTACATGTTGTTAGGAAACTAATATTGTAGACTGTAATACAGGAGAAACAGGATATGAACGGAATATGCTGGAAGACAATCTAGATTTATATCTGTAGGGATTAAATAACAGATTTCCAGTAGGAATGGAAAACAGGAAAAAAGTACAAAATAGCTACATTACATTAGAAAATGACTGAGATAGAGGCTAGATCAATCATATATATTTGAGAGGGCATGGAAAGACAATGTCACAAAATCAGAAGAGAGTCTAATCTCTTGTTTACAGAGATAGCCAACGTGCATCTTCTGTAATTTTAGGAATAGAGTATTTGTGCATGGAGTTTAAATGAAGTCCTTGTCAGTGTAGTTTATAAGTAGTAATAAATCAGTCAGGCTGATACTGTGGATTAAAAATGCTGAAGATCAAGCAAGCTGAAGATAAAAATGATATGTTTTCAGTGTCACAGTGACCTATATAAACCCACATCACCGTAGTCCTTATAACAAATTCATCCTGTGAGCAGAGGGAATAATGCAGCTTGATTTCCTGATGATCTGTGCCCTCCCCCACCGAAGCCCCGTTTTCCCTGTCCTTGGCAACCCCCTCTCCCTCCTTCCTGGGCAGCCCCATGGGCAGCCCTCCTGAGCTACTGCAGAGCCACCAGCCAGAGCCAGGGCTTTTCCACTGTTTGTCCATCCAGCATGTTTTCTTAGGGGTGCTGCTGACTTCTTTTCAATCAGACCCCAATTTTTAGATCTTGCCATTTGCAGGTGTTGATTTTCACAAAGCTGGTAAGACCTTCCAAGGGCTGAGGTCATTACCCATCACCTGAAAATGCACAAAAGAAACCAAAGGGTTAAACAGTTGCTGAGGAGTAGCTGTCAGACAGCTGGGTGGACAGACAGACAGCCTGAATGCCTCACTGCTGCAAGATGCCAGGCTAGAAATCCTTCCGATGATTCAGAGGTATTGCGATTTCCAGTCCACAGTGGTGAATGCAGGAAGGGTGTCTTCTCGGCAGAAAGATAAAGCTCTCAAGCTGTAGGGGTTTTAATGAACTGAAATTTCAGACCAGACTTCTTACTCTGAGCAAGCTTGAGAAGCTGCAAGTGAGCGGTAGCCTTCCTTTTCTCTCCCTGTCAGACTGCCTAAACAACAATTTTAAATAGTGGTGAGGGGAAAAGAGATTATCCCAGGACTTGTGTTGGATAAGCACAGGCTATATGTCTCCCCTTCACAGCTCAGTGAAAGCTCCTTACTAACTTGAAGTCACCTAAATATATTTATATGTAGCAGGAGCCTCTTGCAGTGGAGGGAAAGCTGTTTCTCTGTGTCAGGGAGGATTGCCATGAAAAAAGAGGGATTTGAAGATGTCATCAGGAAACATGTAAACACATTTGGTGATGGAATAAAATTAACAATTAATCACTTCCTTAGTGTCTGGAGGATTTCCCCATTTAGGGGTTTTCCCTGTTGCTCTGCAGTTTCCCGTGTCTCTGTTAACCCAGCACTTGGCCTGCAGTCAGGGTGGAGTAAGATGCCATCTCATATGCACACGTGTAAGCAGTAAATCTAACAGTTACTGTCCTGCCACACCATTCTGGGTGTTGAGATATGAGAGAAACCAGTATTCTTTCGGAGGGAACCAAAAAAGCCAGCAAATTTGCTTTGGGAGAGGATTTAATCTCAGTGTAATTTCTTGGGATTTTTAAAGATGTATGTATTTGATAATTTATTTTAAAAAAACCATCTGTCTCTCCCCATGGTTTGGATGGTCTAAAAGCATAAAAATGCCTCCTTCTGCCCCATGTACTCTGTTTCTGACTCTGGCAATGTCAGATGCTGTTTAGGACAACACATGGGTTTGGCAAATTCTTGCAGTCAGTTCCCCTTGTGCCACCTCCAGTACCCACCTTTGTTTACGGGGGGGGGGCATCAGAGGGTCCTTTTCTGCCTTGCTCTTGTTGTATCTACCCATGCACTTCTTTTCTATGAGTTTATCTAGCCTGGTTTGAATCTGATATTATCTACCTCCATAACCTCCTGTCACAGTAAGGTAGAGAAGTATAAAAAATTCTTAGATTAATCTGTTTTAAACTAATTTCCTAGATATTGCCTTCATTTTTTTGCAGTACTCAACTGTTCCTCTTCTTAGTGTTTTCCTCTTCATCGCAAAGAACCCAGCATTTTTAGATTTTCCCTTGTTATGCAGCTGCTTGATCATTTTGGTTGTTTTTTCTCTGTAACTGCTTTTACCCTACTGCATCCTTCCTCAAATGCAGACGGCAGACCATGAACTCTGTGCAAGTGTGGTTACACCAAAGTCATATGTAGCAACAAGATGATGTCCTCTGTTGTGTTCTTAGTATGCTTTTTCATGATACTGTTTTGGCTTTTATTGGTGACCAGAGAATTGTCAATGATGACTCCTAAGATCTCTTGTTCTGACACGCTCACTGCCAGTTCTTTATTCAGTATCATGTAGGTGTGGGTTGGCTTATTTTTCCCTGGATGTGTTACCTTACATTTGTCTGCTCTGAAGATTATCTGACACCTGTTTGTCTGTTTAGTTTTGTGTGGTCTTTCTGGGTCCTTCTCCATCAGCATAAGATTTGGTGGTCTGAAAGAGTTTGTTTGGTACAATCTGTGAATCTGAAAATTTCACTGTGGATTTCTGTTACTATATCTCTGATGAATATGTTGAATATAACTGGTTCCAGTATTTTTCCTTGAAAGTAAAATGTCCAATTAAGCCTTACCCTTTGTTCCCTATCCTTTTGCCAGCTTTTACTTTGTAAGGCAAACCTTTCCTCCAACCCTGTGGCCACCTAAGTTTCTTTAAAAACACTCTTTTGACATTATTTGGACATGCCTCCATTTTCTGTGGTGTTCTAATTGTAAAACACTCCAAATCTTAGTATCTAGCTCAAGCTGTCTAAACTGCTGCTTGACAGAGATTGAACGACTGCCCAGTGGCTGCTAAGATTGTCTTTACCCTGCAGTGGGGCTTGGAGTCAGGTCTCATTACAGCTGAGCCAGTTTTCCTTTCTTGAAAATTTCATAAAGATATTTTCTTTTGGACCAAGCCTAGACATAGTTAGGCTCAGAGAACGCAAGGCTTGAGTTTCCTGGCTGCATTGCCACTTCCTACACCTCCTCATGGAGAGAGCACAGAGAAGAATCAGTCCAGAAATAAAACCACCACTCTGACCACAGCTCCCCTCCCTGTTCCTCCTCCTTCCAGAAATTATTATAGTAAGCCTATATCAACACAATCAATCACTTTCACCACACAGCCACAGCTAAGCTTACCAGTGTTTAAACAGAATAAGCCAACGTGCTCTTTTTCTCCCTTTTTTTCTTTCTATTTTCTTCCCCCTCATCATTCTCTGTCCATCTTCTCCATAGCAATACTCAAGTGATTGCAGAGGCCCGTCAGCTTTCACCCTCAGCATACAGTATTAGAGGACGTTATTCCTTGTTCTTACTCCTTTACATGAGTGCACACTCATTAATTTCCCAAGTAAGATTATGCCAGATGAGGGCATGAAGGGAGAATTACTTTTTTCCCCCTGCAAGTTTTGGAGTTAGCTTGATTTGGAATAGCTATGTTTTTACATGTGTTTGTCATTTCACTTGTTTTATGTCTTTGGACTAAGCATTTCATAATGTTCCTTTCATGCAAATATACTCCCAGAGGAGGATTACAGCAACAAAGCAATTCTGAAAACTCACCAAATAAATTGAAGTGCAAAACATTGAGCCATGTATTCTTGAAAAGACATAAGGGTGCACAGTTGCCTGGGAGTCCGGGGGAAGGAGCTGCAGCTGATGGGGCCTCCAAGCCCAGAATTGGAGGTAAGAGTCTGAAATGGCTCTGATTTAACGTTTAAAAGAGGTGGCTAATTGTACGGGCATTAGTAACGTTTGCAGCTATGAATGCAAAGATAATGGTAAGCAGAAAAAAAATCCAGTGCTTCAAGAAGTGAGTTGGCCTTGTAGGCGTTAGGAACAATGTTTTTCTTCATTATGTTTTCGTCAGATCAAATAATTGTTTGTGATAGGTTTTCTTTATTTTATTTTTTTTTTTACCTTTCCTTGGGCATGAGGCATTAACTATTGCTAGGAGCGATGATACAAAGGTTCCTAGTAAGAGTGGGTTCCTAATGAGGATCCTTTCAAGTTTCTTAGTATTGCTGAATATTTTCTGTCCCAAGCAGAAGAGAAAACATGATCTTGCTCTGGATGTGCGGTCAGGCAGTGGGGAGACTGAAAAACAGCAGAGTGCTCGCAGTAACAAAGCAGCCCATGGAGACAGTGTGAAGCTGTTTACTGTAACAACTAGACTTTCTGCACTCTGCAGTTTCCCCATCCTTGGGCAGCAGCAGCCTGTTGGCTTTTTGTCAGCGCCATGGATGCAGTTCTTGGGAAGAGAAAGGGTGGTGGTGTTATGGATCAGGCTGGTGGTTACGCTATGAATCGGTCCAGTGATTGCATTGTGGATCAGCTCAGGAAGGAGCTGTGGTTCCTGGATGTTGAATTGGATGTTAGGGCTTACAGGCAGAAGCTGGTGGCTGTGGAACAACTTTTCTTATTAGCTGATGGGATTCTGGGTGTCCATGTAGCACAGGTCTTTTTCCTTCTGAGCGTTGGATGAGAGAGTGGCTGAGGGGCAAAGATAATGCTGGGAATCTTAAATGAGACTGTGTTTAAACATAATGCCTTTGTTGTACACATAATCTCTGCTGAGAAATGATCATACATTTGAACTGTGCTTTGTAGTTTCTAAAACCCAATTTACAGTCACTGTTTTGATACTTAGAGTTAAGACTCTGCCCTTGATGTTTCCTATTTCTTCTTGTTTATATTACAATGTAGTATAAAGTGTCAAGTGAAATTGTTACTGCTTTCTTCCAGGAAAAAAGTGTCTTTTTCTACTTTTGTTATTTTAAAACCTCGTTTCAATGGGCTGGGCAGAAAATATTGTGCATGGTAGATAGACAGTAGTTTAAGACTGGAAACCACAGCACTGACTTCCACCTGTTCAGGTAATGTAAAATGGGCCTTACAGGGAAGAAGGTTTGAACATGGTCTGTATCTGAAAGGGAGTCCTCTAGGCAGATGGTGTAAAAGGAGACCAGAAGATGGTCCCTGAGGCCTCTCCTCACCCTGAAGCCCTGATGTAAATAGTGCAAAGGCTGGGAGAACAAGATAGTATGGGCAGGACTGTTTTAACTCCATCATTTTCTTTCTAGGTATCATAATCTATATCAGAGAGGTAATTACATGTTATTATTTATCAAAGACCCAGAGACCAACATGATTGTCTCCAGAGAACCAGCAACAAAACACACCTAAAAGCTGCATGTGGCTGGGCTTTAGACACCACCAGCCTGTTTAGGAGAGCACTCTGCACCACTGGGGATCTTCTCTGAACAAAGGAAATGTCTCCAGGAACATGAATATATATACATATATTTATTACATGAACTACCTGAACACCATATACATACTAGGAAGATGAAGAAGCCCCATCTACCATACACTTCTCTTTGTGGCAAAGTGCCTTATATAATAACTGAAGAAAATTACCTTTTAACTTAGGTATTCTCAGATCCCCCCCTTTTACCCTCAGGCATCTATCCCCTGAGCCGTGGCAAAATCCTCTCCAGAAGCAAACGTATTCTGTAGCAATCATGCCCTAAAAGCAACTAAACTGCAGCAGAGTGAAGGGTCCTGAGCAGCTCACTAGGAACACTGAGTACCCCAGGCAGCACAGCCTGAGAAATGCAGCTCGCCAAACACCTTTGTGTGAGTGAGACCAGACCACCATCACCACCAGTCACGGTCTCGGCAAGTGGCAGGAGCAGTGCTTTCCCAAGGCAGACTTATAAAAATTAGAAATGGAACTAAAATTCACACATAAACTTCATAGTAAAAATTGCAGATTTGGCAGGAAGACTACCTTCCTAGCATGCCACAGCTTTTCCTGGTGAGTCTTTCTCTGCTTCTGCCTTGTATTTACACCACAGAGGCTGTGGCCCTGTCACCTCTTCTCTTTCTTTGTACCGCAGAGGTGCAAACGCTCCTTTTCTTTAAAGTCCTTTAATTGGTGAAACTCAGCAAATATTGCCTGCCTGCAGCTAGCCTGAAGCTTTCTGTGCCCTTTCAGACTTGAGGAAATGCTCCTCTGTTCCAGAGCTCATCCCTCTTTCCTGAATATATCAGCTGGCATGTAAAAGCAGTTGTCTGTCTGCAAGCCTGACCCTACTCGCATTCCCAGACCCTTATGGCTACACCCCCACAAATACTGTTACCGCTGCGGGGTGCTCTTCTTATCTGTAAAAAAATGACAATCCGTCTTTATTCTTAATGAGGCAGTGGAAGCGCAGGGTGATTCAGGTGGGAATGGACCCCAGGAGGTCTCCAGCCTGACCTCCTGCTCACAGCCTGCCCAGCTGTGAGATCGGGTGGCTTTTAATGATTCTGGGACGGGCCTGAGCTTTAAAGAAAGCAGACAAAGACAGAAATGCTTTAAAGAGCTTTTTGCGTGTGCAGGTGTTGTACATCCAGGGTGTCGTGTCTGTGTAGACCCAAGGTCAAGTTAATACATCTCACTTTTTCTATCCCTGTTGGGTCCACATCTGGAAAGAAGAACAAAAGAAGTCCCATTCAGTTGTCTCCTGCCAAGCTATATTAATGTTGGTGTAGACTGAGACACCTACCTATGACTGTTGGATTCTCCTAATTGAAATACTGCTTTCAGGTCTCCTGTCCCTCACCCTACATGCATTTTCAGTTGCATCTCAGAGGAAAGCTCCTTTCTCCTCAGAAACCGTTTTTTCATTTTTCTGGATTTGTTTCCTTGGGACTTCGAAAACACGAATATATTACAGAAGCATTATCAAGAATACAAAGGCTTTGGACCCTTTGTGTTTTAATTTTCTGAGAGGCATTTTCTTTTGCTGCAGTTCCCGGCGTAAGTATTTGCGGCCCTTGAATGCCATCCAGCGGTGGAAAGGCAGGGCATCTTCCAGCCTGCTGATAAACTGCCTCCAGCTATGGCAAATTGACATGTAAAATTATTTTTACATTAACAGCATATCATTCTTGTGCCCTATTTGTAGTGAAATCAGAAACCATAAAAATATATTTTATATATCAGGTCACAGCAACAGAGAAGCCATCTGGTGTTTCACAGGTCTTTAAAATGTGAGACAGAAATATACCCTATTTATAGTTTGCGTTTGTCTAGCTTTAAAGCTCAAGCCTTAAACAACTGCAAGGGCTGACTTTTTTAATCTTCATCACGATTTTTTTTAGGCAGAATTTTATCTTGTGATTTGCTCAATCAAGAGAGCTAAAATGTGAGCTCATGTGGAGGGGGACTAGTTTATTAACCGTTTCCATGCAAAGCTTTGGAATATCTGGGTATTTCAGAAACTCGACAGGCAGAGATTGCAAAATACGCCTTGTTGAGAGTACATTGTTACTTAAGTAAAAGTAGTGTCTGACTTTCCTAAGGTGTGGATTCAGTAAGGATTTGATTCTATGCAATTACAAAAACACAGACTGCAGGTAATAGCAAATTACCAGTTTGCCTGTCCAATAAAATGTGTGTTTGTTTGGAAGTTAAAAATGCATACTGTTTTTTTTTTAAATCTTATTTTATATAAAAACCCCCAAAGAACAAATGTACAGAATAAGCGCAGTTCTTCAAACAGTTACCATTGCTCAGCTCTTAAACCACAATTTAAAAAGTCAGGTTTTCACTCCTTTCTCTCCTCACCCAGTTTCTACTTTTCCCCATCCCTGCCACCTAATGATCATAGAATCAGAGAATGGTTCAGGTTGGAAGGGACTTTAAAGGCCATCTAGTTCCAACCCCCTGCCCTGGGCAGGGACACCTCCCACCAGACCAGGCTGCTCAAAGCCCCATCCAGCCTGGCCTTGAACACTTCCAGGGATGGGGCATCCACAACTTCCCTGAGCAACCTGCTCCAGTGTCTCACCAACCTTACAGCGAAAAATTTCTTCCTGATACCTAATCCAAATCTACCCTGATGGCAGTACAGAATAAGCAAAGAGGTAAATGGCCAGAAAACAGAAGGAAACAATGAAGAACATCTTTTTTATATCTCTGCAAAACTATGATTTTCAGTATTTTAAAGCTCATGTCATTAGGGGCAAATTTTCCTATTTAAGATACTTTCTGCCCAGTCACCTCTGGTTTTCAGTGGGATGCGTGTCAAACTATGATTTCTTGCCCTCCAGCAAGATTCCCCTCTTCCATCTGAGCTGGGACCATTTAGGCTGCCCAGTGCTAGACCACCAATTTGACATCTAGGTTCAGCCCTTGTCCTGAAGCCTCAGCCTCCTACATGCACCCTCCCTCACCACCTGCCTTGCAAGGATTTGGAGCGCAGCGATGAAGAGGTATTCATGCTGCCTCCACCTAACTGTTCCCTTCTCCCGGCTACTATCAGACTTGGTCATTCATATTGGTGACTGGTTAGCACGGCCACCAAAAAACAAACACTGTGTTGGTTTATGCCATCTAGCACAAATCCCAGACCTGGTTCAAGAGTGAGCGTCGGAGATTATTCCAGTGTAGCCACAGTTTTGGAGGATAAGTCTGGATGAGGACTGACCATGCCAGCTGGCCTCAGGAATGGGAGAAAGGACTTGTACTGTTAGATGGCTGAGTGTCCCGATTTTTGTGTGCAAGTCCTGGGCAGAATATAGTACTCAAATAAATCCTGAATCCCAGACAGTGTTTATGGTTATGTTTGGCATTGACATTAATGGCTACTCAGTCCTCAGCTGTTGTGGTGAGGCATGAAATGGTATCTACTCCTGTTTTAATTTCACCTAAGGTTTTAAACAGTTTGCATGTTTGGGAGGACTGCTATGGGATGGGGACTATGGGATCAGTAATACTACCAGCCTCCCCAGATATCATTTTCAGGGAAGCTATTTCAACAACAGTGGCTTACATTTTGGGATTAATGCTCCAAACCTGCCTGTCTCTGAACACTAATCCCAGAAAAGAGGTATCACTCAGTTCTGTTGGTGTTACTTTTCTTTACCCTTTGCTTTGACAGGCATGTTCCCAGTGCCTTTTCCATGAAGATTCTGCATATGCTTCTCTTGATGAGGCAAATCACATCTCTCTTTTATCCTACACATCTCCCAAGGAACAAAGTGCTCTTAGAAACCGGGCTTTATAGCAGTTTTCCAAGAGATGGCAAATAAGCATAAGCACAGATGAAGCCTTGAGAACTAAGAGCCTAGCATAAAAGTAATGAAATTATTAGCAGCAATGGACTGTAAGTTTATTTGCCTGCTAACTTTACAGGCTTTAGTGATACTATCTTTTCAAGCTTCTCTGCCTTCCATGTACCCCCACGCCTTGGAGGAAGGCACCCAAGTAGAGAGAGACAGGCAGAGCTGCATCTGCCTCTTCAGGCATCCCAAGGGGGTCAGCATCTCCCTTTGTTTTGGGGGTTTAGCCACAAATTCCTGATAGAGGGATAGAGGAAGCTGATTCAGGAAGCAGAGAGGGAATGAAACTTCTACACTGAGTTAATTCTGACAGGAGAGAGGCACAGGTACCGTTTGCCTGGCTGTTTGTGCCTGCCTGCCCGGTACCCTGCAGCCAGTGCCACGAGTCCTGCTGGTGCTCAGGAAGGTGGGGATACCAGCAGACAGCACAGATCTCCAGTCTGGGCAAAGCCAACCCCAGTTCATGCGGATATATCCACTTTTCTGTCAGTCCTACACAACCTGAGGCCATGGCTCTCATGTCTGAAGAAGATGATGGGTAAATTGTGTGGCCACATCGAAACCCGTGCCATCCTAGTGCTGCACAAGTGTGTTTTCTACTTTGCAGTGGAGCTTCTGCCTGGAGCATCTCCTAGTATTTATAGGTCTGGGTAGTGTTGTGCTGCTTATTGTGTTCCTCTCTATTTACACATAGTCTAGTTAAACTCTTATTTCCAGCAGCACAGGAACAAGCTTGGATGCTGGGTGGAGATAATTTCCTCACAAAACATCCCGATTTTCACCAGGACCTGTTCTTATGGTTCTTTATCACTTTGTTTTCTGTCACCGGGAGTGCAAATATTCTTGTTAACAGTTCGTGCCTGTCCGCTGGCTCCTCTCTACCTTGCAGTGGCATATCCTGTGTCTGCCAGCAGATGCCATCAAAAGTAATCAAACGTGAGAAGTTGCAGGTTCAGGAGGGGAAGACAGCCCTGCTTCTTTTCCACTTTCTCCTCTGCTCTCCACAACAAGGCCAGAAAGGAGGAATCATTAAAGAATAACTAAAAATAATTCAAAGAAGGGGTTAAAGAACATGTAAGTTTGATGTCTTCAGGCTGATCGCATCTGATTAAACAAGTATGGAAAGAAGTAGTCAAAGCCACCTCTGTGTAATTAACAACTATCACAGGGAATTAAAGGAGTGTGGGGAGGCTTAATGTGCCTGCATTTACAAAAGTGCAAATAGGGCTTGAATAATATTCCTAAAAAAAGAAAACCTTCTACAGGCCCAACCAGACTAACTCTGACACCTGAGAAGGTGTAGGACACACTTTTAAGCAATCAATCTGTGTGCACCTCTTCAAGTAAAAAGAAACAGTCAGTGTAGATCTGTTGAAAATAAATTGTGTCAAAGAAAACTATTTTCGTTCTTTGACAGGATAATGGACTACTCTATGAGGGGAAGTGAGAAATGTAATTTACCTTGCATTTAAGTCAAACTTCTGGTACAGCTATTGGATATATTATTTTCAAATCATGTCTGGGTCTAGAGAAAATGTTCATTCCTAGATGAGTGCACAGCTAGCAGAAGAACTGTGCTCATAAATAATTTTAAAGGATTCACTGCCAAAGAAGGAGGACTTTGCAAGTGCAGTCCTGTGGGACAAGACCCAAGGGCAGCTCTAATAATTTTTTTTATTAATGACTTGGATGATAAACTAGATGGGATAATTGCAAAGTTTGTGGGTGACATTAGGTGGTCAGTGGTTTTATGTCCCTTGGAGGAGAAGAATTCACACAGATTTTAATAAATTGGACAAATGTTCCAAAATCAAGGAAATTAAATAAAAACAAAGGCAAGTGAAGGTGCAATACATAGGAAGTCTAATGCAAAGCATGTATTTAAAAATAATTATCTACATAAAAGCATTGCAGCAATAGAATAGAAGCCTCTTTTCACAAGCTGCATGGAGTAAAACCGGCATTGCTAACTCAAAAAAAAAAAAGGCAAATGACACTTTGTACTGAATTAGCTGGACAGGAGTCTGTAAGAGAGAAAGGTATTTACTTGGCTCTGCTCAGCTCTGGGGGAGAAGGCGTTTGTGGGCAGCCTGTGTCTCATCAGGCGTGCAGGACACATGAGCTGTGAAGGAAAGATGGAGGATGTGGGTTTGTTTAGCCCAGGAAAGAGAGGACTGGAGAGAAACTATTGTCTTCTGGCAGACAGAAAATTCCTATACAGACATCAATAGAAAGAGTGGTGGGATGGGGCAAGAAAAAAAAAATCAGCTCAATGTGCAACCAGGAAGATTTAGGTCAACAAATCAGGGAGATGCTTCGGTCATCACTGAGGGGAAGGGACTGAGCATCCCCCTGCCAGAAGCTGAGGGGTGCTTGGGGCAGTGGCAGCGTGGGGGTAGAGGAGATTCCTCTCTCACCTGGGAACTGCACAGCCTCATCCCACTTGTGTTGCCAGAAGTGATTACTGAATTCATTGAGTTTCCCTGCTTTGCACTTGAATTTTATTTATGTCCCACACACGTGAAGCCAACCTGCCCAACCTGAAGTCAGCAGAAGAGGTTTTGTTGCTCTTCTGTAGACTGATCTAGGGTTTTCCATCATTATGGCAATGCAACTCAGCTGTTCTCCTGAAGACCTGTGGTGAATTTTATGAGTACATGGCTAGGGTGGACAGACAGAGGATAAAAAACTGTGACTGCAAAGTAATCCCACTCCAGGAGGAGAGAGAAGTCTGATACCAGTCGGTGCAGAGCTGAGTCTCTCCCCTGGTGGTTTGGGAATGCTTTTGGGAAACAGGAACTTTAAATCTTTGTAGGCTAAAGAGAGTCTAGTCCCAAGTCTTTCAGATCCTGGATGACTGCTCTCAAGTGTGAGCCACTGCGTAAAAAGCAGCTCTTCTTTTCTTCCTGCCAGCTGAGGGCTATAAGCTATGAAAGCAGTTTCTGCCTGTGAATCGGTCCTGCAAGGAGTATCTTTCCAGGCTTCGTCTCTGCACAGCATCCAGGGGAGGGGCATGACTCTAAACAATTGTTCCTTTGCCCTGTCCTGCAGCAGCCACAGGGCACTGATGCCACACACCTCACTGCAGCACCCTGCATGCAAGCATGCTTGCAGTCTGGCTTTTCCCGCTCGCTGTGCTGGCACCGTTGGTGCCCTGGTGACTAACGTGGGTTTGTCTGTGAGGTGCTTCCCTGATCAGCGTCGCAGACCGTGAGGACTGGAGGTACCTGAAGCTAACAGCCCCACAGGACAATGAGCTGAATCAGATTGCACTCTGGAAGGCTCTTCCCCCTTGTAGAGGATGACCACACCGTTTTTCACTTAGTTTCTTTGTCAAGAGAAATCCAGGGCTGAAACATCTTCCCTGTAGAAGGTAAGTTTGGCGGATCTCAGTCCATCAAGGATGGATGGGAGAACTTGCATGAGAAGTTACTGTTTTGTGGCAGCCTGTTAAATTTTGAACTCGGAAACTTTTCCTGCTGCCTTGCTGGAAAATGCATCAATACTCTTGTGTAGAAATCATCTGCGCAGCTTCTCCAACAAACGCTGTCTGTCAATGCTCTACTGCAATGCAAATGAGCCCAAACTTTAGGTGACAATACATGCAGTCATTTGCTTTCCTGTTGCTTCTACCGCCACAAGTGAAGCCTGGACTTTGATTTTCTGTGGACTCTGCTGTTTTTGGAAACACATTTTCACAGTATTTCTACCACCTGTTTCATGGAAACTCTTTCCAAGGAACAAGATCTGACAAATGAACATTAGTGATTTAACACTGAGGTTAACTGTGAAAACTACTGTTTCAAGATGGCCAAAGCATGAATGGCTGAGGGATGTACCACTGGTTTGTATTGAAAATATCCTGAAATAGATTCCTTTGTCTAATTTTTCTCCAAGGGAGGAATTAAATATTTGAAATTGGACTTCAGAAATGTGGTTGTTCTGGTCTGTCTTTGACGTCCTTTTAAATTTCCACTGGTTGCAGCTGCTGCTGCAGTGTGCAGCCATGTAGGAGGAAGAGGAGAACAGATGTAGTTTCATTAATGCTATGTTACATTGTCACGGTTGAGACGGACAAGCAACATCAAAGTCATTCTTTAAGCAGTAAGAAGGAAGAAGAAGAAAGTTTATTGCCACACGTACTTTCTTATATACTTTTTCTTAACACATGTGTCTTTTTACTGTTGGTTACATATTGTCACAGCAATATATCATTAGTTGATCTTCACAAGCAGCAAAGCTACTCCTTATCTTGTCACTCTCTTGTTTTGCAGTTGGCTGGTTCCTCAAAGTTGTTTACTTCTCAGGATGTTCTCTACTCTCTTCTTTCTCACGGATACACTTTAATACCTGCAAGGTTAATTTCTGACTCCATACCCTCAGTCAAGGGGTCCATGGACCCGCTGTAGTCCCCCACATTACATACATTATTAAATCACTGAACTGTAAACTGCTGAAGAAGAGATATTTGTCCTCTTAAGCCATCCCTGTCTCAGGAATGGTAACCTGGGAAAGAGAGGTGTGGAATATACGTAGGAGTTACAGCTGTGCCAGCTGAACTCACCACCCAAAATCAGTCCGTGAACTCTGGTAAGAAATTTAGAAGGTGAGGGGACTGGTTTCTCCAAGCTGAGATTTTCATTATCCCACTGATATCTTATAACAGAGTTAAAAGATGGACAAAAGTTCAAATTCTATGTCCAAATAGTAAGTTCAAGTGAGAAGGATGGTCAGGCTCATATTTCTGTATTACAACTGAAATACTGTAGTTATCACAGAATTCATCTAAAATACACACTGAGGTATGCACAGGATTTTTTTGTTAAACAGCATGTTTAGGACAACTTGTAAAATCTTAGCATGCCATACTAATTCTGTGCCATTCCTAGCTGTTATGGTCAAATCTGCTACCAGTAATAACCAAATGTGGTGGGTGCTGTACTGAAGAAAAATAAAAGGCATTCCCTGCCCCACAATCTGGAAAGGAAATGAGAGCTTTTCTCATCATGGGATTCATAGGCAAAAGAAAAAAATAATTACTTTTTCAGAATGGTCTGAGGCCCTGAATGTGGTCCATGTCAGCCTTCAGAAAGCTCAATACACTAGGGATTGACAGTGGATTTACTGCTGGTCTCTGAAGTGGGAGGTAGGGAGGGGTGGATGCAGAAACAAGGAGAGGTGGGACATCATTACTATTTACACAGAAATCATAGTCAGTCGGGGTAGAATCAGAATATTTTGAAGCCTGTGCCAATTTAAGTCTCGATCACTACAACACAAAGCTTATGTCAGGCACGCGGGGGGATGAATTCCTGCTCTTGTGCAAAGAGAGGGAACCTGAAGGTTGTGACTCTTTGCTGCCTTTCATGCTGTGATTTCATTTATACCTTTGCAGAAAAGCTCAGAAAAGTGACAAAACTGGAACTTTCCTCTGGATTACAAGTAAATGGGCCAGAGTTTTCTCCCCATGTCAGTTCTGTGGCTCAGAGATGGGGAGAGACAAAGCCAGGTCTTTTCCATTGTCATGTGTATACATGACAAAATCTTACTGTCCCTTGAGACGCAGGTAGGAGAGAGGTCCTCAGGGTATATCAGCACAAAGCAATGAAAGCCATGGTGCACTGGCATCATGCAGCAGTCCTTGCAGTTGCCTTGGTTTGTACCTGGGCTGGAAGGAAGAAGTGACTGCCCAGGGTAATGGTAAGGGTATGATGCTTTGGAGAATGGGTGTCTTCATGTGCTTGACTAACAGCTTGTGGGAGCTGATTTGGGGGAACTGTCCCAGATTTATTAGAAGAAGAAGGATGTGTCACAGACAGCTCAGTCCCCCAGCTTTCCCAGTGGCATTATGTAGACATATGCCCTCTGCAGCTGTGATAGCCCAGGCTGTGTTTAAGCAAGCACTGCTGTACTCAGAGCCCCTGGAAGAACTAGAAATTGTACAGTGAACTGTCACGTTTGTCCATTCAGCAGCATTTTGATCGATCAGAAATTCATAACGCAAAGGTAAGTCTAGACCCATAATAAAAGCACCAGATGGCTGCTGAGGAGTGGCTCCATCCCAGGGCATGGGTTGAGGAGCACCGAGCATCAAGCTCCTACTGGCTCACACTGTCAAATCAGCGGATTTCAGAAGAAACTGTTGTTTTGAGGTGGGCAAAGAAATAGGGAAACTAAACTATGTGGTCATGGAGTCATGGAATCACGGAATCATGGAATTTCAGATTTGGAAGGGACCTCTAGGGATCATCTAGCCCAATCCACTGCCAAAGTAGGATTGCCCAGAGCACAATACTCAGGGCTGCATCCAGGTGGGGCTTGAAAGCCTCCAGAGAAGGTGACTCCACAGCCTCCCTGGGCAGCCTGTTCCAGTGCTCTGGCACCCTCACTGTAAAGAAGTTTTTCCTCATATTCGATCGGAACTTCCTGTGTTCCAGCTTGTGCCTGTTACCCCTCGTCCTGTTACTGGGAACCACTGAAAAGAGCCTGGCCCCATCCTCCTTCAACCCACCCTTCAGATACTTGTAAACATTAATAAGGTCTCCCCTCAGTCTTCTCTTCTCCAGGCTAAAGAGTCCCAGCTCTCTCAGCCTTTCCTCATAAGGGAGATGCTCCAATCCCTCAGTCATCTTTGTTGCCCTACGCTGGACTTGCTCCATCAGTTCCCTGTCTCTCTTGAACTGGGGAGCCCAGAACTGGACACAGGACTCCAGGTGTGGCCTCACCAGTGCAGAGTAGAGGGGGAGAATGACCTCCCTTGACCTGCTGGCCACACTCTTCCCTATGCAGCCCATAATTCCATTGGCCTTCTTGGCGACAAGGGCACATTGCTGGCTCATGGATAATTTACTGTCTACCAAGACACCCGGACCCTTTTCTTCAGAAATGCTTTCCAGCAGGTCCTCCCCTAACCTATATTGGTGCCTGACATTCTTCCTCCCCAGGTGCAGGACCCTACACTTGTCCTTGTTGAATCTCATTAGGTTCGTCTCTGTCCAGCTCTCCAGCCTGTCCAGGTCACACTGGATGGCAGCACGGCCCTCTAGGGTGTCAGCTACCCCCCCCCCCCCCCGCCCCCCCAGTTCTGTTCATAAAAGAGATGGTACGATGCTGCATTTGGGGGACAGAATCAGGGCAGAGACATGGACATCCCGTCCAGCCCTAGGTGTGTGGATATGTTCTCTCTTACCTCAGACTGGCTCTGCTACTCAGTCTATGTGGAGCGAGGAGGGAGATGGCCTGAAGTGAGAAGTGCTGACCCTATTGTACAAGTTGGTCCAGACCTGCCAGACGCCTGAATTGCCATCCCATCTGCTAGCTAAGCAGGGAATCACTTTTCCTCTCCTTCCCTGGTCAGTGCCTGCCAGGGATATTTGAGAATTTCATTTGAGGATAAATGGTTGTTTTATATAAAGGGGTTATGTACTTCACTGAAAATCAATTTTTTCATGCATATGTGAGGCATATGGAAAGCTGTAAACCTGTAACTCAGAGACATGCACAAGAGATTTCTCTTGATGCTAAAGGTCACTTCTTTTTCTGGTAAACACATGCTTGTTTTAGTGGTGTGCTTCCTGGAATACGTCTCTCCTGAGATAAGAGTTGCTGAAGAGTATTCTGATACTTAAATGTACTCTCTATGGGGCATTTCATACTTGTAAGTACTTCTTGTAATAGGCACTCAACTAGAGAGGAGTAAAAAGAAAATGTGTCATTCTGAACTGCTCATTGAATGTAGGCTGGTTTCTTGTCTTCTACTCCTGTTGACTTGAGAGGAAGTTGATTGTTGTCTTTTTCACTTACAACCTGTGGGTCTCAGGCTCCTTATGCACTGAGATCTGCAGAAAAGCAAGCGTCTTAAGAAAAGGTAATTGTCTGTGCAGTGAGGCTTTGATACTGACCTTGAACTCTTCATTATTAGGTGTGAGATAGTCATATTTTGTTCAAATTCTACTCCTTTTTTGAGTTTTCTTGGAAACCATATGAAATTCAATGGCTTTGGCACTGATGATGGAAACTATTTCTCTTCACTAGGAGTGGAATTTTTTACTTCACCTAGGTACTAGGGCTACCTCTACCAGTAGAGAGACACACATCCCTGTACAGGGTTCGTTTGTATCCTTGTTACATAGTGAAGAAGTCCACTTGAGTAGTTCAGGTGCCACATTTGTGGATGGCCAAAAGCCAGTAAAATGAATCCTACCTGAGTGTTTCCTACAGCACCAGTCACTAACCGGTGCGATGAACCTCAAAGTGCTGCCTTCATTATACATCAGGACCATACAGCAGCAGCCACCCTACTGAGACATGCTTGCTAGTTTGGGCTCTGCAGTGGCGCTGCTGGAGTCTGAGGCAGAGAGGAGGACAATGAGGAAGAAGAGGTGGTTGGTGGTGTCTCAAGGAGGAGACTCACAGGCGAGGAGAAACAGAACACTGGGGAGCCCGGGAGGCAGACCCTGGGTGAAGGTGCAGGTAGGAGGTGATGTCAGAAACTGGTGTTAAATACCTGCTTTTGCATTGTATGGTTTCTTGCACTGAACGTCCAACGTCTGTTTTGAACCAGACTTTTTGGTTTGCTTCCCATGTATTTTTTTGTGCAGCCAAAGTTTAATCAGCAAATATCAATAATAAGAAAATTTGAAATTTGCTGTCAGCAAACACCATCATCAGAAGCTGGGGTGTAAGTATCAGTGTCTTCTTCCACATCTGAACTGAGCAGAAAAGGTGTCAGAGGGTCTGTGAGAAACTGCAGCAAAGCAGCAGTTGGAAGCCTTAAAAATACATGACAATTTGAGGGAAACTTTTCCAACCATAATATCTGAATAGCTTCAACCTGTTTATAGGCAAGACATAAGCAGAATAGGAAGGAAGATCTGTCAGGTGATAAATGTTCAGAGGCTGCTGAAAAGAACAGTGCATTTTTTTTTCCTCTTCGTCTGTTGTAGACAGGATGAAAAGCAACATGCTCCAATTGCAGCAAGGGAGATTCAGGTTAGATAGTGAATAAAGCTTTCTGTTGCTGAAAGAAATGAAGCAGGGAAATAGGCTGTCTGAGGAAGATGAGGCATCTCCATCACTGGAGGACTTTAAGAACAGATTGAACCAACATTTGTCAGAAGTGACATGGCTGTAGGTGACCCTGCCTTGAGGCTGGGGAATGGATGAAGCCCTTCCAGCTTTATGATCTGCTGGCTGTCTGAGATTGATTATCTACTACGGACAAGTCTGTTGGCATCAACACCACAGGAATGTGTTTGTCAGACTGTTAGACCCCTGCAAGTACACACAGTAAGCCTGTCAGACGCGAGTTTAATGCTTCATTTTTAATTGGAGTTAGATTCCTAAAATGAAGTGAGGGATTGGGGAATCTCTTTAGGCAGTCTATTTTAAAAAGTCTGAGTGTAACACTTGCTGCTTCTAATACTGCAAATTTGGTCATACAGCTCTGCACCTTCTGAAGAAGACTGGTGGGTTTTTTTGTTTTGGTTTGGTTTGGTTTTTCTTGTTGTTGTTGTTTTTGTTTTGAATTGTGAGTTATTCTTGATTCCAGCAAGACATGAGTGATGTTAGGCAGACCTGTGTGAATTACAGCATCATCCTGACACTGCCCTGTGCACAGTGCCCCTTCCCTGCCTGCTCCCTCTGCTCTCTGGCTCTCCCTCTCTCACTGGGCTTTTGAAAAGAGCCTTAGGTGACATGATATATGTCCCTTATAGGAGTCACGTGGACCAAAGCTGCATCCAAGGTGGTCAGCTCTCTGGGCAAGGGTCCTTCACAGTGTCCAGTCTGCTTTCATCAGCTCAGGATCTGCTTCCCAGGGGGTTTGAAATGCACGGTCTTGTCACAGTGATATAGACAGCCTCTTTGGCTCTGCTTGGTTTTGTAGCTCTGGTTGGTTTTGTAGCTCTGGTTGATTCTGGTGGCCTTTGGCCACCAAAATCTGTGCTTGACAGCATCAGGTGGGAAACGACAATACAGTCAGTCTCCCACTGACCACCGTGATTGCTGGGGACAGCAGAATGGCGGTAGAAATAGTGGTAAAATCATCAAGTGTCATCATCATTACACCCTAGGTGTCAGTATAGGTACGTGTCTTAGAGAAAAATCAGAGCTCCAGAATCTGTCAGCATCATCTTTGCAAATTATGTTGATGTGTGTGAATTGTGGCAGTGGCTGGTGAGGCCTCAGTGTACAAAGAGGTTGCCTCTCCCATGATTGCAATAGCTACTACTTCACCTTGATACTGGGTGGGATATAGGGGCCCAGTCAATGGCTCCAAAACAGTTGGGCATACTGCTCACATAGGAGAGGACGGTGAGGCCTGGGCTGGGACAGAAGGGAACAAGCTGGAGAGGCAGCATAGGACAGTACGGCTTGTAGGCTTCCACAAGGATGGCCATCATCAACTTGCTGATTGGTGTGCTCCTTAACCTGTGAGCAGATGAGCAGGAGGACAGGAAAGAGAGCAATTACCTGTATCTGTATGGGGACTGAGGGCTGGACATTCATGAGCTGCCACTACAAAGCTGCTGGCTACTCGGAGTCCACGACCACGAAGATCCACATCCTCAAATTAGTGGTGTAGCGCTCTCCCACATCAGGAGTATAGGGTAGTCCCAACAGGGTGCTTGTGACCCATCCATAATGGTCAACATGTAGTGGGTCTACAACTCAGGGCAACAGCTCTTGGCTCATTTGGTGTGTGAAAAACTGGCTGTTACTGGTATAGGTGCTGGAGCTCTGGTTCCTAAGATATCGCTGGGATATCTGCAATAGAGATGACAGAGGGCATTGTGGCATGGCCCCATGTGGCTGGAATGTGCAGGGATCTCCTGCTGCTTTTCTCTCCCTTCTTCAGTGGGTGGGGGAGGCTGACACAGCAAGATCAGGAGCCTGTGGGTGGGCAGGAGCCTATGACCGGAGACGAGCTGAGTTTGGGAAACTAGCTGGAGTGTTAAAAATGCCTGTGGGGTAGCTGCTGTGACTGACCAGTGGTATAGATGTGGTCATGACAAGCTGACAGAGTAGTGAAGCCATAGTCCTAGACACTGATCCCCTCACCACGCTGCTCCTCAAAGCCCTTGTCCCTGTCCTGCAGAGCCGCTGCGTGAGGGTGCAGGTCACGCGTGGATTCATGGCTAATGCCAAGGAAAGGAATTTCCACCATGTTTCATTTCCTTTCTCTGCCTATGGACCAAGGATGTTTTTATACAGTACGTTAGCAAATATTTCAACAACACCGCTACAACATCAATTGAAAAAAAAAAAAAAACTCAAGGAAATTTGTGTTAACACAGCCATGTGTAGCACACAAGCTTGTGAGCAGAGAAGCTGTGCTGCCCCGGCTGCAACAACGGAGCCTTTTTTTAATGTTTTTTGTGCAGAAACTTATTCTTATCTCAGGGTTTTCAAGTCTTTTGCTTGGAATTAGGTGACTCATAAGATTTGCTTTATTTGCACCCCTTTTCCCGTGTGTACTCATGTATTCACTGGAGAAAGGTGGCCGTTTCCTTCATCTGAACATATATTCTCACCTTTATTTCCTCGGGTAGCCTTGCTGTTCCAAGCACCCTGTTGATCTACGCATGACTATTTTGAAGAAGTGAAGTAGAAAATACTTTTATGTGATTCAAAGAAAGACCAAAACCAAGTGCTTAGTGAGAAAAAGAGGAAAACTATCTCCCCCTAGAAGTCGGGCTGTTCATGCAGAGCGTATTTCTTCAAGACTTTATTTTAAAAAGGTCAAACTAAAAAAACTCATTCTTGGATGACTGTGTTCCAGAGTTCAAGTGTGTACGTGCAGTTGCCTACAGTCCAAGCTCCACTGCAGCCAGTGAGAGTCTAGGGTTTAATTCAGTTGCCTACAGGTAGGCATCTAGTGACACCTGAGATGCCCTGCAGTGTCCTGCTGTTGCTTTGCAAAGGTGCAGACCTGTGAGGCCTGTGTCATGCCCGGGTGCAGGTGTCTCTTGCAAGATGAAATGAATCACAACCCCTGACTCCAAAGGCTGCACTGGATAGATCTCTCTTAGCTGTAACGGGAGCAGGCAGACCCAGCACACGTGTAGGAACTTCTCAGTGCACACCTAAATTTTAGTGTCTTCATCTGCAGCCAGATCCCATTCTATCCGTCTCCATTCCAGACACATCTTGATATGCCTCTTCTGCTCCCAGTCTCAGCCTCATTAAGCTGGGGATATGATGCAGCCTTAACCATTTGGGATTTCAATTTGTTTTTCATATGCTGGCAAAGAGCATCTTAGCTCTATACTCTCTCCCTTTTAAACAGAGAATTACATGAAATAATCAAAACTCATTTTTGTCTTGAGAAAACAAAGTATTTATGCATCGGGCACTGAAATGTTTTGTATCACTGAAATTTCTATACCCCACAAAACCAAGTACTACATTTCCTGTTCTAGCAAGAATGAGCTTCAGGTAAGGCATAATGTAGCAATTACATTGGCAGAAATTATTAGAAAAATAAGCTGCTTTAGAGCCAATGAGAGATCTTGTAGCTACAGAAACTTTTGAATTTTGCTCTTTAATAATGTGGCTTCTCAAGATGCTCACTTGTAAATTACCTTACATAAAATGGTAGACAGGTTAAAAAGATCATGAAATTGTGGGTTACCAGGAAAAATGAAGACTGACTTGGAGAACTGTGTGCCTAGAACACCTGATAAGCAGCGAAAACAACACGTGTACTAAGTTGGTAAAAAGCTAGACAACTACCACTGGAAAATATTCACTGTAAAGTAACTGGGAAGGTTAGGGCACAGAGGCAGTTCATCAACATAAATGAAGGCTTACAGGAACAGATTCACCTCCACAACATACCTGGCTGTTTCCTCCTACTTAGCTCAAAATGCCCTGGAAAGTGTTTTTCTGCTGTTTTCAGTGAATTTTAAATAGGATCTGCTTGACTTTTAGGCTTGTGCTTGTTAATTTTTGATCATGTTCTGGCAAGTTATATGTATAAGAAATGATGTTCAAAGCTTGTTTGTGAAGTAAACCCTCTTAATAAACAGAACCTAAGAGTTAACTTAAACAGTAGCTTTCCTTTTTCAACCCAAACTCCCATCAGGGATGAGGCTTTGAGCAACCTGGTCTAGTGGGAGGTGTCCTTGCCCATGGCAGGGGGCTTGGAATGAGATGATCTTTAAAGTCCCTCCAAACCTAAACCATTTTATGATACTGTGATTCTATACTATAGCTCTGACATGGGCACTTGTTCACACTACAAAGGAAGCTGGGTGCTTAGGAGTGTTTCCCAATGTGACCGTCTCATGGCCATCCTGAGAAACGGAAGTTGTCAGTGGTGGGCTGCTGCATGACCATGCGTAGGCAGGGAGCAGCCGCTGCCTGCTCACTGCCTGCCCTGCCTGCTCGCTGCCTGCCCGAGCGCGGGGCAGTGACATCTACGACACCGACACCGACGCGCTCCTGGGGCTGGCAGCTGTGCTTTTGAACCCAGCGAGGTGTGCCTGGTGGGGTAGGTCACTGCCCCTTCGAATCAAACTCTTCAGCGGTCTGACAAAAAATATGTGATGGCAGTTGCAAGGGAGAAAACAAAGTCAAACTCTGTATTGGTAAAAGTGCTGTAGCACCTGAGAGCAACACACTTAGCCCTGCATCCAGCTTCCTCAGGGTCCCCAGCCCCATGGCAAAGTCCATTGCAGCTGGAGGAATGAGGAACAGGCTTTGGCAGGAGGTTCACTTCCATACCTCTGTTTTCCCCACAACGTATCATCTCCACCCTGCAATCACACTCCTACGCAGAGGAAGCCGGTACTTGACAACTGTGAGTTAAACCCAGACTTGAGCCGTGTGAGTGTTCAGGGTGAGCAGAGTGTCCGTGACAAGTGTTACGGGGGTGACAGTGTCTGCTCTGTGACAGTTTAATATCAGGGCTGGGGCTGGGGCAGGGCAGCCCACCCCTGTCTCTTGCACTTGGGGTCTGTGTGGGGGCGCGAAATTTCGTCTGCTTCCAGCTGCTGGCCTAGCAAGGAAGCAAGACATCTTATTAGAAAAGTATGCCTTTTAGCTCAGATGACAGCAGCCCGCGGTGTTCGTGCTCCTGATGGTAGTTCTCTCCCTAATGGTGTGCGTATACATGTAAAAGCCTAATACATTTCACCCGTCACTTCTTCAGCTCACTTAGCTTTTCCGCTGTCATTCCAGTGACAAAAGTGTTGATCTCGGAGTACCACAAAGTGCAGAGTGCTCTTGCAGACATACAGAATTGCTGAGAAATACAGGGAGGACATGTAGGGAGCAAATCAGGAGGGCAAACGAACCCTTATCCTGGGTATGTTCTGACTCTGCTGATGTTTCACATCCTGCTGCTCGTGTTTGCTTTTAGTTAACTGGTTGAGGAATGCACATGCTAACCGACGTGCTGCTGCTGAAGTCAAACTGACCGACTGACTCCAAGGTCAGAGTGCACAGTAAAATATTAGTCCAACAGGATGAGGGGAGCTAACGCGTGGAAGAAGGAGGTAATAGGCGGAATCAAGACAAGAGCTCTTATCTAAAATAATCCGCATTCAGACATAGTTGGTTATTGTAACTCTGAAAGGTAGATTATAATTCAAGTTTTCAAGCAACCTTCAAAAGTAACTCCAAATTTTGTGCATCAGGAGACTGATTTAAAGGCAGTTGAAGACAGTACCAATTTTACCACTGACTTGTGTGACTCTGGATCCAGTTCCCAAACTTTTATGGGTGTGCAATACACAAAAAATTAACATGACGAGCAGATCACCATGCTATAGAACTCAAAACTTTGTCTTCTCAAAACAATTATCCTTTAGAAGATGTGCTACAGGCTGTTTCTTCAATGTAGAAATAACTCTGTTCTCCAAAGGGAACACAATTTGGTATGTGTCTCCCTGCAGTATGGAGAAGAATTTGGTGGTAGAAAAGCGGGTCAAATGAGCAAAGCTGAAGCATCCCTGTAACATGAACTCACGTCTCCTTTCTATGTTAACTGGGGTACTGCGGGCCAAGATGCCGTGGGCTGAGCTTCTGCATGGGCTGATGCAAGTGTACAGCCCCAGGAGGAACGATAGTCAGCCCTTGCTGTTGTCTGCCTTGCTGTAACTTGCCACATGTGCTGGATTAAAGTAGCAGGGATATAGTAGCATGAGCTCAGTCCAGGCAGATCTGCTCTGCCAGGGGTTTCTGCTGCAGGTCTGAGTGGGGCCCCTGGAGTGGAGCAGGTTTGGTGTGCGTGGCCATGCCGCAGAGACGGGGACAGTGGCTGCCTTGGGGCTGTGCCTCGCTGAGGGATGCCCGGGGCACGATGCCGATGACAGGCAGCTTGTTCGCCATCTGTCATCTGCCTGGACTCTGGTCCTGCTCTGTCACCCATGTGCCGGTGCAATGGGGTTGGGGGACACAGCTCCGGCCACTTAGTGCACAGCCCAGGGGAGTGTGGCTCTGTCCTTCACACCCCCTACTTTTATTTTGGTGCCCTGAGTTCCCTGGGCGAAGGTGGAAGTGGCAGTTTGACTGCAGCTCTGTGGAAGGCAGGCGACAGCGGTGACACCATGTCCCCAGCGCGCAGGGGAAGACAAGGCTCACCTTCCGTCAGCCACAAAGCCCTGGGTCTCAGCCCCTTCCTGCCCATGGGCCCTACGTGCACGGCAGGAAGGGGTACAGCCTCCTAGCCATCTTAATTAAAACCGCAAATAACCCGCTCTTTAGCAAGGAGCAAAACTGCTGTAGTGAAAAATTAAAGGATTATGATCTGTGACTTGTGTGTATGTGCAACCATTGGACCAAGACAGCCCTGCTTAATTTTGCAATCCTGGATTAACTCCTGTGACCTAATTGGATTAATTTTTTTCTTTCTGCCTGGTTCAGAACGACCAGCCAGTCATAATACATAAATGTACTCCTGAAACTGCAAAAATAAGAGGTACAGTATTTTCTTGTTACTCTAAATGTAAAAAGTGTTTCTTTTTATTTCTCATATTCAAATTTAGCAATGCAAGAATGAGGAATTGCACTGGAATATGCATTAATGAAAATAAAGCTTTAGCTGCTAGGCTTGGTTTTAGTGGTCAGACTCTCCAAATTAAAACATCTCAAGCTGAAGGTGTTAGCCTGAATTTTTATTTATTGGAGAAATAAGCTTGTTGAGGCTTATCCCAGCACTCTAGCAGCTTGTCAGGCTGTTCCTCCTGTAAAGGACTGAGATATTATTTCTAGTGGCATCAGAGAATTGGAAGTCATTTGTGTGGAACTTTCTATTCCCCTGAAAAGGTGGTTGTAGAAAGCTTTAGAGAGAAACAATTTTTTATTGTAAAATCCACTGGAAGGTCACTCTGCTTGTTGCAGGTAGTTCAGGCATGCATGTGTGATTTCGTGTTTTGCTTCTTAGTGCTCCTTTAAAATTAATAGCCAGAGGCTGAGTCATTTCAAATTATGTGCAAAACAACAGTTTACAAATGGGAATTCTGCCCTCCCTCTTCACAGAAGTTACATTTTGTTTCTTAATCGAGGTGTGTCTTTTCTAAAGTGCAGCTGAAAGGAGACAGTGCTTTATGCCTCACCTCCTGGAAATGTGTCCATTTGTAGTCATGTGGCGTAGGAAATGAGTATTGGAGACACAGTGCTTTAGAAGATATGAGTACCCCAATGACATGGGATCTTGCACCAGACAGAAATGAGGGTGAGAATTTGTCATGCAGGAAATTAATCCGCAAAAACTTCAGAGAGCTGATCTATATGCTAATGTATTTTAAGGACGCAGTGCAAGCAACTGGAAGAGGGTGAAATATGGTGGCGAGGGGGAGTGGAGTGGTGCCGGGGTGCATTTCCAACACTGCTTTTTGCATCTGGGAACCATACCAGCTGTGGCTTGAGTTTCTACTGATAGAAGTCCCAGGGGAGAGGAGAAGAGAGAGAATTATTAAAAAGAGATCTTAAAAAATCGTGACACATGGGAAGACATTGTGCTGTATTACGCAGCATCTTTCATTTGGAAGAATCTTGACAGATGTTAGAAATCCGATTTGTTAGAAAACTGCAATAAAACAATAGCAGAGGCTGTGCAGAGCGGTGCCACGGAACTGAGCCTGCAACCTGATTTCCTGAAATCAAGAGCAGAGTGATGCTTTGGTGGCGTTTGTTGACGTAGCACAAGACAGCCTTGCTTCTTGCTGCAGGTTCCTAGATGCCACTGTACTGCAAAGGAAGGCTGCAAAGGAAAGGAAGGAGAGAGAGAGATGAGAAACAGAGGGAAAAATTATTGAAAAGGAGCCACAGACCAGGAAATGGGGAGATGAGGAGGAAAGAAAAGTGATTAAGAAGGAAAAAAGTTGAAACACATCGTTCTTCCTTCTGTCTTTGAGCAGAGGTTCATATCATTTGCTAGTACATGTTTTTTCCCACAGCTCATGGTTACATCTTCTACTTACAGTAGCAACACAAAAAGTTTACCTGTAAGGGCTGATTCAGTGCTTATAGAAATTAGCAGAATTTTTCCAAGTTTCCACACTTACCAAGCAGGGATCTGCAGTGGAGTTATTGCATACTTTGATGGGGACAGATTAAACCATAAGAAATTTTATAAATTAATCTCTAGACACACGGCAGGATACAATTTCCAGTTTACATTAATTTAAATGTAGCAAATGGTTAGTTTAGACTGAGTGGGAAGGAGTAATCTCATCATATAATACCATTTATGTGTGATCACCTACACGAGATCCATGAAAAAGTCAAAATTCCCTGGCAGTGGTTGGAGGTGGGGAAATATACACCCTATTATGTACAAAGCATAAAATAGAGCCTGATAAAGAATTATTTTTACAGCTGATGAAGCTGGCATTTATGCAAACTCAGATAATTTTAAAGAATTTTATTCTTTTTGACCTTAGGAGAAAAACAGATAGCAATTACAAAGGAACTATGTGTTGTATGGGTCTCTTATGAAATACAACTTGTAATGTATTGACTAGACCAATAAAAGATACCACAATATTTACTGTGTCCACTTAAACAATAAAGCAATTTAGGATAATTCTTCGTACAAACCACTTGGGTGTGTAAAAGATGTATGTAAATCAGTTTGTCTGATTGATATTTGCAATGGTTAAACAATACGCAGGCACAAGGACAATCTCTACACTTGTGCTGGAAGCCTGTATTTCACCTCAGCACTGCAATGCTGTTTACTTTTTGATAACTGGGGTTGAAAACAGAGGAGTGGAAATAGAGACCTTAGAAAAGACTCCTTTATTCTTTTAACACCTTGTCCCAAGTAAAGCCACATTGTTTTTTATTCCCTCCTGGTACATGCAAAGGACAGAGTCCACTGGCAGTATAGAAAAACGAGAAGTGGTGGCTATGGAAAACTGCTCACCTCAGATACATGGCAGCAAAGTCTGAATAGTGGCAGCCTGTAAACCTGGTGAAACAGGGTGAAACTTTCACACTGGAAAAGTTCAATCCCATCATCTATATCCATTCAGGAAGACCAAAAAAATTAATCTCGTGTGCTGTGAACATTTTGGTACATCATTGTGGTGGGGAACTGCCAAGCTTTAAAGGGATGAGGATGAGCCAGATCTAAGTGTCTCAGGACATAAGGAGCTCTTAACATGTTTTTGCTGTGTCTAGGATGTGCTATGCATCACAGAGACGTAGCTCACCTTGGGAGATGATGTGATCCAAGTGGGAAAGAGGAAGGAAAAGTACAAATGATACATGTACAGTAATTCCTCCACTGCCCCTCTTGACTCCTTTCACGAGTTATGTCACAAGTGGGTTTGAGAAGGAAAAAAACATCAGCTGCAAAGAACAGGAGAGAGGTTGGACTGTATCATAGAATCATAGAATCACAGAATCATAGGGTTGGAAGGGACCTCGAAAGATCATCTAGTCCAACCCCCCTGCCAGAGCAGGGTCACCTAGAGCACATCACCCAGGAACGCGTCCAGGCGGGTTTTGAATGTCTCCAGTGAAGGAGACTCCACAACCTCTCTGGGCAGCCTGTTCCAGTGCTCTGTCACTCTCACAGTAAAAAAATTCCTCCTGATATCCCTCTTGAATCTCCTATGCTCCAATTTACATCCATTACTCCTTGTCCTATCACTGGTCATCACTGAAAACAACTTCTCTCCATCTTCCTGACACTCCCCCTTTAGGTATTTGAAGACATTGATGAGGTCACCCCTCAGTCTCCTTTTCTCCAGACTAAAGAGACCCAGCTCCCTCAGCCTTNCCATCACCTTTCCAGGGATGGAGGTGAGGCTGACCGGTCTATAGTTGCCCGGGTCCTCCTTCTTGCCCTTCTTGTAGACTGGAGTGACATTTGCTATCCTCCAGTCCTCAGGCACCTCTCCTGTTGCCCATGACTTACTGTAGATGATGGAGAGTGGCCTAGCAATGACCTCTGCCAGCTCCCTCAGCACCCTTGTATGGAGGAAGGCAAAGCTTGCAGAGAAGAGAACTGAGGCTGGCACAAACAGAAGAGCAGAACCAGACTGCAACTTGAGTTACCCGTGCAGGTACAGGTCCCTAAAATGATAATATAAGGGTCAATTTTAATGTGGTAGAAAGGGAACAACATAGGTAGGGTAAAGAAGGAGGGTAACGAGATAAAAATAGCAGGTAAAATAGCACTTGAAGAGTTAGTTGAAGTCATTAGTTGATGGGTGCAGTCTTCAGGGCTAGGGATGAATGAACACACTCCAAAGCACTGGCTGATTACACAGAGCAAAAAGCTTTTGGATATGGCCAGGACAAACGTAAGACAGAGTAGAACCTGACAGACTTGAACATCCACAATCATGGGAATCCTGAGAACAGCACTGAGACCAGGGCTGAGATGGGGGGAGAAAGGCAGAGGCTTGCTCCAATAGGACCACGATAAATTTAGGGATTAGAGAGAACCAGAAACCCAGAGGCAGGATGGTGAGTTGGGAGTGTAAAGATAGGAGGAAACAGCACTCAGGGTGAATATGTAGTAGTGATGAGAGGGGCTGAATAGGCAGGTCTGTATGAACCCTGCTGTGGAGAGGGGAGAAGAGGACAGGAAAAGCCTTTCGAGAAATGGTAGAAAGGAAAGGTAGAAATGGAAGAAAGGTAGGAAGATGACTAAGCAAGGGGAGCATTAGGGAAAATAAGACTTTGAGTAGGAAAAATGTTATAGAGAGGCTAAGGAAGATGGATGAAGGTTGAAAGTGGTGGTCATTAAGGTCATTAAGAGCTTGCTGGGAAGAGCTTGCATTGCAGAGAGTGGTGTGATTGGGCGTGATCCAGGCTAGGTATAAATGGGGAGTTGCCATGACAAGAAGTCAAAGTTTAGGAAACGTCTCCAAACGCTTTGTAAAATCAGTAAATACTAAACACAGGAAAAAAATGAAGTTGCCGAACAATGGTGCCAGACTAGCAAAAGTTTTTATTTCCGTGAGACGACAGGTAATTTCTGGTCAAGTTAAATTGTTTAAGTAAACAATCCATTAAATTGTTTCTGACTTTGAGTCTGAGCATGGGGAAAACGTACAGGACATTTCATCAGTCTAGTGGCATTTGTTGGAAAACATAGCTCTGTGTTTAGCTAATGACATAATTAGAAAAGCAGTAGTCAGCTGGCAGTGAATAGCGAGTTTTTATTTAACAGGGAAGCAGGAAAATTGGCCATCCATCTGTTTTTTACTGTTAATTACCTCTACATATTAAAATTTCATACAGTCTTCAACCTGATTGGTAGATTGAGTGGTAATAGTGGAGATCAGATACTAAAAGACAGCCATTAGTAAAAATGGAGGTGACGCAGCTCTCGTATTTTCCAGCTTTCATACTGAAAGACTTCTACCTACCTACAGCAGCTGCTGTGGAGGTCATGTTCATCATTTCTGGTCCTTCAGCCATATTTCTTGTTCTAAACGAGCATCAGTATAAGCGACAGAGTAAAGTGAGCCATTACTCTTGCATGAGAAACGTGACTGCAAGCCCTGTGCCAACAGCAGAGTGGGGTTGGCCCCACTTTGAGGGTTGTTGTTGGTGATGGTTGGACTAGTTGGCCTCCAGAGATCCCTTCCAACCTAAATGATTCTGTGTGCTGATGTGCCCTTAGAAGCAGCAGTCACAGCTGGCAGCAGCCTATCTCATACTGGGGGATTTCCCCTCTGAAAAAGCTTTCACCAGCATTGTCACTCCCACCTCTTTCCTTCTCCTAGCAAAGACACCCCCGTGCAGCGCACCCCATGGCTGAACCCAAGCCCCTGCCTGGCTGGGGAGCAGCTCCTACCTCACCTTGTCTGGGATGGCCAGGGAAGAAAATTATGGTGGAAGGTAAGTCATTAATATTTAAACAGTGCTTAGAAGTTGCTAATGGACAATACCAGATTCTCAGCTTTGATTTTTGCCCCTTCCCAACCTGATTTCCACAATATCTGAATCGGGATGCCTCAGGGTGACTCAAACTGTCTGCTGGAGCAGTCTTGCACTTTTACTTTTCCCTTTCAGATCATTACTGTAGTTGGGCACCCTTGGAGCAGAGCAGCAAATAGCCCAAGGGGCACCTTCTAGCAACAACTGCCTGTGTGTCCTGTCTTCCCTGCAGTAGTCACCTTGTTTGAGGAAATTATGCACAATCCTTTTTCTTTATGAATCATTTCTATTGAGCTTGCTGAAAGAAAAAATAAAATCATTCTGCAGTTCTTACAAATACTGCTTTTTATTTTAATTCCTGGCTATTTCCCCCCCGACCCCTCCCAATAGCATATATACCCTCAGGAACTGCTTTGGAAGTTTTATAAATAGGCAGGGTCAGGCCACTCTTCTCCAGCTTCATTCAACAGTTTCCCCCTCCAACAAGCTGCAAAAAGGAAAAATCATAATGGATCTCATTAGGTCTTCCTTACCAGAAGACATTTTCAGTGTCTGAGATTACTCCCTCCTTCTTTTTAGGTATTAATGTTAGCTAGTAGGGAGCCCAAAGGCAGTTGGAGGAGGCAGCTGTGACAATAGTTTCAGAAGGGCAGCTGGAGACAAACCTCCTAAACTGAGGCATGGAAAACCTGGGAGTCCTTAAAGCAGAATCCCACTGCATGTGGGTAAGCGGGAGGTCGCACTTCTGTCACCTTCAGACTTGATTTACACTCAGCTTGCGGCACTGCATATTTCCAACCGAACGCTTTCTCTCAGAAATAAGGGTGTCGTTTCTCAGCTCCATCTGGAGTTTATTACTCACGTTACTTACACTTCCTTGACTCTTGATAAGAAAAATTATTGTCATCTTGTAAATTTTCAAAACATTTTTCAGAGATGGCTTCCAGTGCTGTTACAACATTTCTGCTACCTCTAATATTTGTTTTGATGGATTTGGAGCGGCCATACTATAGTTCACTGTTACTGCATGTCAGGTTGATGTATGTAATATTTTCTATATGGTGTATCGGTATAATTCAAAAAGAATTTGTCCAGAAAGATGGACAGGGAAGAAAATTATGTTGCAAGGTAAGTCATTAATATTTAAACAGTGCTTAGAAGTTGCTAATGGACAATACCAGATTCTCAGCTTTGATTTTGCCCCTTCCTGGCCTGATTTCCACAATATCTGAACCCGGACATTTTAACTTTCATAAGGACAGAATACAGGATACGAAGGACACTCTGTCTGTCTATCAAGACAAGGGAAGTAACTCTGTGGAGGACTCTCAGAACAACAAAACCTGCTAAAGAACCTGATCACAGGTTGAGCTTATAGGGATGCTACCGCGAATCATAAGATGACGATAAGGCAGATGTGTAGACTGCTATTTGAAAAAATTGTTTTCCCTAATTTTTTTTTGCTACTGTTTAAAAAGAAAATAATTTGGTTTTAGACAATGTTTCTGAATTTCTGAATTGCTGAGCAGATATCCAGTTGTTTAAGTCAGCTGGGTAAGATCAGTCGATCCATGATGTTGCGCACTGTTAGGTTTGGGTAAAGTGTGGCAAAAATGAATCATGCCAACCCAGAATCAACCAAGGCACAAGGCCTGAGCCCTGAAGAAATATGGTTAGTGGTATTAAAAATGTGACCAGTCAAAAATATGACACTTGCTGGCTGTGTCCTCTCATTTGCCAAACAAACTGGAGAGGTTTCTATCTAATACCTAGAACATAAATCAGGAATCTTACACAAAAAAAAAGCCAGTTAAATCATTACTTTGGAGTACAAAATAGGATCCACTTTTAGATGGAATGAACTGAAGTTGGCTTTCTATTTCGGGAGTTTATTCATGAAGAATAGTTTATTCTGCCTTAGCCCAAGCAGGAAATGGCGGTAATTTTCCTTCTGAATAACGGTTACAGTTCTCTCAGAATGCCACCGTAAAGATTTGCTGTTTAGCTGTCGTGACCGTGAAGTTTTTATTAATTACTTATGGGGTTCAGTTTATAAGCCTTTATAATACTACAGTGCACAATAATTTAGACATTTGATTCTTAAATGAAAAAAGTATAAAAGTGAGCATCGTTGTTTACTTCTCGAATCATTGATTACACAAAATGTCTTAAACATGAGTATCTAATAGTTTCTTTTGTTGTTGTTTAATTGCTAAAAAATCTGTTCCTTTGTAGGATAAATTTATTTCAAACTCTTTACCATGAGTAACACCAGAGGTAAAAAATGGCAGAACAAATTACAGGCTAAAGATAAGTCAAGCAAGTAGGCAAACACAGAAATCCCCTTTATCAAGGGAAATGGTGAGAGAGTCAAATTATTTTGCTCATTCTTAAGGCCAGGAGTCATGTCATCATCATCATCATCTCCCAGTACTTTTAAGTGTGTTCTCGACATCTGATGAGCTTTCTAAAGGCCAGCTTGAAATCTTCATTAAAGCTAGTGTACAGCAAGGGGTTAACAAGGGAGTTGACATATCCCAGCCAGGTCAAGAAGTCCGCTACTTCTGGAGAGACAGTACAAACATGGAGGCCCACAAGCAGCTCCTTGATGAAAAAGGGCAACCAGGACAAAATAAAAGCACCTAAAATCAGGCCCAGAATGCGAGCAGCCTTTCGTTCCCGCGTCGTGGAGATCTGCTGCCGGTCGCCAGCCAGGTCCAGGTCGTTCTCGAAAGGAGGGATCCTCACAGACACGTTGATTTTATCGAACTCCGTGGTTGGGTCGGACGTGGAGAAGTCCGAGACGCAGAACGTCTGTGTGAGCTTGCAGCTGGCAAAGGAGTTTTGGCTGTCGGTGCTCCTGTTGCTGAGGTGGCGGCTCGAACCCCGCTTTTGGTAAAGGCTCTTTGCAGCGTGGTAAATTCTGTAGTACAGGATCAGGATCAAAGTCAAAGGGATGTAAAATGCCCCAAATGTGGAATAAATAGTGTAGATGACATGGTCGTGCTGAATGCGACACTCACTGGGAATATTGACGCTGTGGTGATTTCTCCAAAACAAAGGGGGCATTGATATGAAAATGGAGATAGTCCACACAGTGACTATCATCAGCCCAGCCCTTTTGGCCGTTCTTTTCCTGGCGTATTCAATAGCATCTGTGATTGCCCAGTACCTGTCCAGAGCAATGACACACAGATGAAGGATTGAACACGTGCAACAGGTCATGTCAACGCTAAGCCAGATCTCACAGATGAAGTATCCCAAAGTCCATTTACCTATCATTATGTAAGTGATGCTCAAGGGCATGACAAGAACAGCAACAAGGAGATCTGTCACAGCGAGTGAACATATTAAATAATTTGCCGGCTGGTGGAGCTTCTTGGTTGTGGAGATTGCCGCAATTACAGCAGAATTCAGCAGCATAGTCAAGGTTGTGATTGTGGCCAAGGTCAGGGTAATGAGCATCTTTTCAGTTACTGTTTTTGGCTTCGCAGCCACATTGGCTTCAGTGGTGCAATTTGTGAAATTCATTTTTCCCTCCAGGATGCACAGTGAAAGAAGTTGCTGCTTCAGGTAGTGAATAGATCCAGGTTCAGAAGTCACCCATTTGAAAGAGGGGCAGAGATGCTCCAGGTGCAATTTTTTTTTAATAATCCCATATTCAACAGAGCAGCAAAAAGCTTCCAGGTTTCCTGCTGTTCATTATTTTCCTAGAAGATAAAAACACATCTGTTAGTGAACATAGAAAAATGCAACCTTTTGGCAAAAAGTCCTCCTATGCTTCTAATATTAACAACTCAAATAAAAATGTTAGTTTGTTTTTCCCTCTCTTCTTCTTCGTTTTCTTCCCCTTTTTCTCTGCATTCATAGTTAATTTCTTTTTTCTTCTCTAAGGGGCACTTTGGGCCAGGTTTCCTGCTAATGTGAACTGGTTGTTTCTCCTTTGGTTTTGGAAATCTCACTTAAAGTGGGAGGTTGGACTAAGGGACCTCTGGAGGTCACTTCCAACAAATATTTCTATGATCTCTGTGAATTATTGGGAGCTAGTCCTTTTCCAACTTATTAAATAAATCACAGCAGATGAAGAGCTGAGGAAATCTGCCTTTTCATTTTAATTGCTATATGAGAGGGATCAGTTACTTCTATATATCGCCTTTGGAAAAAAGAAACAGAGCTGCCTATCTCAGCGGTGGCATGCCAGCATTCCACAGTTTTCTATTCTGCTTTTTCTTATCCATGTCTGTATTAATATCTTGGAAACATTACTTTAAAATTACTCAGGTTACCTTTCACACGGAGCTTTCAAACAATGTTGAAAGCTTTGTGGCAAATGCTTAGTTTTACACAGCACATTAGTGTTGCTAGGAGCTTATATAGTTTTGTCTAATTATTCCTGACATTTCACATATCCCACTGTGTGTGTCTTTAGAGGAGACAGACAAAAGCTTTTGCCTTTGCTTTGAGATTTCTATCAAATTGTGCTCCCTGTCAGGCAGTCCGGTATGATGCAATGTCCAAACAGTAATTTAAAAAAAAAAAGGTTTAATTTTGTTTCAGGAATTCTTATGACTTTTCCATATGTCCCAAATACTGACTGAAGCCAGAGTTAGCAGTTTGTGGGATGCAACTTGGGATACCCTCTGGGGCCTCGCTTTCTCGTGTGCAATTTAGCTTGACATACAGGATGTAGAAGACTGAAAGTCTGAATCCCTTTCCATTAAAGTAAACAGAAAGATTCCTTCCCCCAGCTTACTCCTCGAAGAGTAAGGAGTCCTCTAAGCTAGTTGTACAGGCTCCCTTGACAGGCAGGGGAATGAGACAGCGGCTGCCAGAAATACACTTGTCCCCTCTCAAGACAAGTCTTTAAGGCAGATGGTGTGAATCACATCCTGGAAATGCTGATCTTTCTCTCTTCTGGCTACAAGTGGCTCCTCCATAACCGCGTGATTTTTAGATGACTAAATTTGAGAGGTAAGACCCTTTCTCACTGATACCAGTGGGACTTCGATTCGGCTCTGAGAGAGTTTTCACATGCAAGCTAATGAAGAATTAAGAATTTGAATGAGGAATTATGAGTTTAAAACTAGTCAGCTGCTTAGTTCTATGTACATATGCTCTTATTCAGAAATTGGAGTGCTGTCTTCTGAATAAGCTGAATGAGGAACAATTAAAAATAGAAACTTCAGAAAAAAACCCCCTGTGCTTTGCAGATAGGCCCTAGGAAAGCAGATCTGTATTGTTGTAGACTCTGGATTAGCAAAATGTGAGTTATAAATTTTACCCAAGGGACAGCAGAAGCACCCCCCTCCCCACCTACACTCTGCTCTTCAGAAACTGCTTTAAAGCATCAATAGCCTTGGAGAAAATATCAGGCCTGCTTATTAAGAATAGACTGGACAAGCCAGATATAAAATCATCCATCAGTCTTCAGGTTGTTACTGCATTGGATATGCTAATTTGATCATTTAGGCCTAAAGCCAAAACTTCAGATACAAACTTCTTCACAAATTGTTGATGGGAGTCTTCTCTGTCAAGCCAGATCTTGATTTCACTAGTTTGCACCCTGATTATGTCTGACACTTTGACCAGAGGATAAAGCAAAAAGGCTTTCTCTACCCCTCTGCACTCCTGGAGCATGGACCATAAGCAATTGCCATCCATATGCTCTCCTCAGCATCATCACTGAGCAAGTACTCCCTGGTCCACAAGCACGATCAGAGGTACTGGAAGATACCATGGGATTCACACGTCCTCCACAACCGCCTATTGATGTGGTTCATGCTCATGCGCATGCANCACACTGCTGGCTCATATTCATATTCTTGATGCAAGTGGCAATTTTTTTCTGCTTGTCCTTCACTTCTCTGGGAGCCCTGAAGTTTTATGGCCTCGGCACTTCTCCCCATCCTGCATGGTCCCCACCTGATTCTCCGCTGAGCACTGCCTATATGCGACTTTAATCCAGTAGGAACTGAATTGCTGTGATTCTCTCCCCAAATGGCCCTGCACACCAGCATAACCCCGGGGAGATCCTTTCTGAGCTCTACCCACTCTCTGCACCGCAAGGATACTCTGAAAATTAAATTCTTCATTTCCTTAATGAACTTCTCTTTAAACAAACCCCATCACACTTTATCAGACCCAAGCACCAGGTCTCCATTAGGACAAAAGGGCACACTGATCACACAGGGGAGTTTCCTTGTTTAAATCTGTTCATTGCTCAGCAGGGCCAACATTTTTTTCCTTGAAAAACCACTGCAACAATCAAAGACGGGGAAAAACGTAAACAAAGTGTCTTCCCTGTTAAACATGAGCCTGCAGGTACCTCAGATGAGGCAGACCCATCGCTTTATGTCATAACCCATCACTGGGGAGTTACTTGGTTTTAATTCCCGTGCTCCTTATGAGCTCTTAGCAATTCAGACAATGTAAATGCCACATACAATAACTGTTTAAACCAACATTATTAAGGAAGTATATTTACATGCTGGAAAGTCTAGAAATATTGGGCTGAAGTGGCTTAAGTGTCTCTGTGGCTTAAGTCTGTGCCCCTTTCATCCCTTAGCCTCGCTATGAGGATACATACTGGCATTATAACATTAATTAGTAACACCGACTGTAGGCATTGTGTTTCCTTTCTCCTGCTGTTTCCTTTGCTCTGCCCCTTTCCAAGCCATCTTTGTTTCTATACAACCTAATCCTGACTCCTACTTTCCAGAGCAGACACAGTCCCATAGCCTTCACTGTTTGCCTCCCAGCTCATCTCCTGAGCATTAAAGGGAGCATCCTGAAGCTCCCTTGACCTGCTGCTGCCACCTCAGCTGCTACCTCCAGCAGCTCAGACAGGGCTTGTGTCCAGCCTCCGGCAGCGCCTGTGCTCCTGCCGGTCCCTCACTGTCCTCGCTTGTCCAGCTTTCATCTCTCTGCTTTTGAATTAGAAGGCACCTATATGGAATATTTTTGTCCCAGAGATTTGTTTTTAAAATGGGTTTACCAGAACATGTCAGTAATTGACCTTGATTATTAATATAGGACAAGATGTAAATGCTACTTATCATTAATCCTTAAAAATGCAGGTGTGATTGTGGTCACATATTTTGTGGTTCTTGTATTTTAATTCTTTGTTTACTGCCTGTCTTTGGTGGTACCTGGCAGCCCCTGAGCAGAGTCAGGGATCATCTAGTCCAAAATGGAACAAAAGAAGCCAGGCTGTGATTCAGGAAGGCAAAGCCTACTGGGGTAATCCCAGTTTAAGGGGTTCCCATTTCTTAGTTTAGGTTTAGCTTGGGGAACTGATGTGGCTTCATATTCTTTGCACTCATTTTCTGGTCTGGCCGGGGCATCTCCATGATTTGTTTCTCAACTGAGGGGGAAGGTCTCACCTGATGTCACCTGATTGGGACAGGTACCCATCCTGGGACACTGAGGAAGGGGAACAGGGATCTGAGAATTGGTCTTATGAAAACACAGTATTGGAAAATTTATAGTCTGTGTATAGTCTGTGTGTTAGGTCATTTATGAGAAACACATGTAGAGAGACTAGCTACAAAGGATCCGTCGAAAAAGCCATGTATGTTAACAAGGACAATTTTACTACCTCTAGTCAATAACAACTGGTTTCCAGTACCTCTATCACTTGCATACTATTGCTATATATAGCTATAGTATCACTATAGTAATTGATTGTGGCTTTATAAGTGACTTCTTGGAAGGGACATTAATAACATAGTTATTTAAAGTACTCTCACTAAAAGCACTACCGTGTTTATGTTTTGCAGCTGTACCCCTTTAGGCTGTCAGTTATTTCGTACAGAGTGAATTTTACACAACATGGACTAATTTTACTGATTTGATGGGAGAAACTCGTCTGAGTTCCTCCAAATGGGAATCAATCACATTTCATATTAGCTGATTATTGGTAATGGCATTGAGTGCTGTCTGGGAGGAGGAAAGGGGGAAGAGGATGATTAATATTGTTCCTTAAAGGCAACTGGATAGGTTTAGGCAATAAGATGGCAATGTCCATGTCTGCTCCTGCCAGAAACTACCTCCACCTTCTCAGCAAAGGATGGGGGTGCAGCAGAATACTCTGACTTTCTGGTGGACAGGCTGAATCCCACTCCTTGGCTATTGAACTTTTCACTGTTTCATAAGAAATGGAATCATATCACTTGGAGAGAACAAGGGGAACTGGCTTTGCGTGCACATGTGTGTGTGCATAGGTGTGTGTGTGCATATGTGTGTGTGTACATGCAGGTACATGTGTGTACGCAGGGCAGGTTAGTTCTTTTACATCCACGGTTTTACATTTCCTTTAAGTTATTACAGCACTGTGAAAGTGATGCATCTTTGCGCCCTTGGCAGCAATAAATCAATTTTAAAGAGTGGGTGTCAGGAGGATGGGGCCAGGCTCTTTTCAGTGGTGCCCAAGGACAGGACAAGAGGGAATGGGCACAAACTTGAGCACAGGAAGTTCCACCTAAACATGAGGAGGAACTTCTTTACCTTGAGGGTGGCAGAGCCCTGGCACAGGCTGCCCAGGGAGGTGGTGGAGTCTCCGTCTCTGGAGACATTCAAAACCCGCCTGGATGGGTTCCTGTGCCACCTGCTCTAAGGTGGCCCTGCTCTGGCAGGGGGTTGGACTAGATGATCTCCAGAGGTCCCTTCCAACCCTGTGATTCTGTGATTCTGTAATTTGACTTGGTTAAATCCTGAATCGGTCTGAGTGCTTTTCACTTTCTATATTTCCCTGACTTTAGCTGTGAAGGGCAAGAATCTGTGGCACGCTTTGTGAAACAAGCCATTTGCTTATGCAAATATGACTTAGCACATTTATGATAAAGTTAATATTTCTTACTATGGAAAGACACTAAACTTCCAATACTCTTCCTTGTTACCTCAAAGAAGTTGTCCCTTCCAAGTTCATCTACAAAGCACTGAAATTCAAGCCTTTCACTTCAAATGAGTTTTGCATGATCTCACAACTCTGTACATCATCTTGCTCTTGAGAAGTCATCCGATCTTCTTGGACTTCATGGCTCCTTGGTAGCCAACTGATAGAGCTGAGTTTAACTGAAGATTTCAGGTTTCCAAATACTTTGTATTGTATTCTGGCATGCTGATATTGCTTTGGGCTTCTGAGGATCTCAGCGCTATGGCAGCAGTATTAATTGACTGCAATTTATATAGACTCTGATGCTGTTTGTAACATGCCATATTGGGAAAAGCGGTACCCAGAAGCTGAGAAAGTGAAGATGGTCAGAATCACACATAACCAATCTCTGTCAGGATTGTCAGCAAAATAAAATCTTGCTGTCACCAGGCAGCTCATATTCACACTCACAGTATGAGGTTTTGATGCCAGCCATATGGTAGGCAAAACGAAGGCAAACTATGAGAAGGTGGGTCGAGGTTGCCTTACAACAGCATAAACTGGGATAGGACGATAAATGAAACAGCTATTCTTGCGTGAGATTTGAAATTTTGTAAGAACCTGTCTTTGAGAAATTCCTGGCTGCATTATGGGACCTCAGATTTAGGGACGCAACATTTTTCTGCACAGAATGAATGAGACTGAGAACGAAGTTACTGTGAAGTTTGTATGGAGTGAGCTACGAATTTGACCTTTGCACACCAGTGAACAGAGCAGCATGATGGAATACAGGCAGGAGGAGATCAGCACTAAGCAAGGTGTGTGGAGGCACAGCTGTTTGTGTGTTTGTATCTGTGGGCATCCCACTAATGCTCATACATGTACTCACCCTCACATAAATAGCCAGAGCACAGTCCATTGTTATCAAGGATAAAATGGCCTGTAGCCTGTTCTCCAGCATGTTTGTGTAATGAAGATTGCTAGGGCTGCAGGGAGTCCCTAGCTCAGTCCTGGCCAGAGGATGGGCTGGGTGAACAGCACAGGAGACGCCTCTGGGCATGACATGAGAAATCACTGGACATGACAGATACCAGGGCAGGCACCTGACAAAAGTCACAGGTGATGCCCCAAAGAATGGCTGGGTTTTGAAGGTGGTTGAGAGGGAGTTATGTGAGAAATAGCTTCATGGATAAGTGGAGAGGGATGTTTGTGACCCTTTTGGAAGCGCGACCTTGCAAGACCCACAGCAACTTCGTCACCACATCAGTAATTGTATATAAGGATGAACTTGCCTATATAACAGAAATAGCAGATTGTGATATGGACTGAGAAGTGGGAGAAGGGATACTAAGGATAAAAGGAGGTACGCATTGCTCACCCACAGCTGAAATCAGGACAATAACCCAACCTGTTGCTCAGACCAGGGGAAGGTGGGTGCTTTTCCCCATTCTGTCCAACACGGGGACCTGGGAGATGGAGGGATGCAGCACCCTGGTGCCACTTTGTCGTTGCCTGCACCAGACATGATGGTTTTGGTAGCTACCCACCACCTCCTCGGGGCGGTGAGGTGGGACCACGTCCTTTCATCTGTGCAAGAGCAAAACCAAGTGCTCATGCAGGCCAGTTTTGTGCATACGCACTAACATTAGTGGCTCTGAATAACATTCATTGAAACCTAAATGCTGTCTACAGGGTTTCCGAAGTGGCAAGCTGCAAAGCGATGCTTTAGCACTGTTAGATCTGTCCCTGGATCTGCTGTTTTGTTGCTCTCCAGCTCTTTTGCTAAAGAGCTTAGGATGACCACCAGAATGACCATGATGTTTTAACTCTCTCAGTGCTGAAAACTGGATCTCCTCCCAGCTTGTTGTGTTGGCTTAACCTCCCTCCCTAGTGGACACTGCCAGCCTGGAGGATTTCCTTCCCAGTTAGGAGCATGGGAGAAAACTAATGTGAGAGGCTAGGTGCTGTCTCCCCAAAAGCCAAGGTGCTGTCAGCAGCCCATCAATATCTTCTCTCTGGAGGGGCAAGAGAGGCTTTGGCTCAGGGTGAGGTTGGGACTAAGACTCGTCTCCCTCAGTACATCCCAGGTCCCAGCCTTGATGCCCTCAAAATGGGAGAAATTTGGTTTTTGTATTGCTGAAATTCTTGTCTACATTCTTCTCTAACAAAAATTATGCAGTGATGCACTTTGCTGCAGGTATGCAGCTTCCTACAGACTCTTCCCATCCACTTCATAAATACTTCTGTCATGCTGGCAATGCTCAAGATCATTATATTTGAAAACAACTATACTCTAACCTGAAATTCCAGTTATAAGAAAGTGCATACTCTTTGTCGACTACTTTAGGCTGGGCTTATTGATATATTTTCAATTGGCAAGGCACCCTCTTAGGTCAAATTGATGTACATCCATTTTATACTCATTTAAGAATCTCTGGGATGAGTTTTGCGTGGTGTAACTAGCTCATTTGAAGATGCACCCTTTTGCCTAACCACTGCAGACCTGGGCCTGAAGCAATCTGACCTGCAATCAATGAAAGACCACAAGCCGGCAGTTTTGCAAAGCTATTTTTACAGAAATCCTTCCAGGATCACACTTCACAGGTAAGCTTTTCTGGTGTAGATCTTGGCACATGCAAATGAGAAACAATAATTAGTGACGAACTTCAAACCATGCTTCCTCCCACAAGCGGTGGTATAATTATCATTCACAGATCATTACTCATTTTTATCTACTTTCAATAAAAAAAAATAGTAAATCTTAGGCAGTGAAAGCTCATAGGATGCTGATGACCTGCAACTTGGTACAAAATAGGATTCAGTGCAGATTTCATCCTGTTTTTAGCCAGACATACATCAAATTTTCTGTGATGGTAAAATACACAGATTTCTTGTAAACAACCAGAGAGATACCTACTCTGGTTGTAATAATTTGTGATAAATAATACTCTAAATTCATCATAATTTGCTTTAAAGAGACAATTAAATTAAAAAATAACTTTATAACTCATCATCATTTCTCATAACACTTTAAACTCTTAGCACTGTACATTTTAAAAGTCCCTTTTGTTTTATACTACACAAAATACTCATTCCTTGCAGTTCACTTCACTTTCCCCTTTCCATGCATTGCCTTAAATCCTGAGATGTTTAACCTATGAACGTCGGAGGCTGTATTTTCCCATACCGTGGAGCCAGGAGACATGGACAGCTGGATCTTGCAACCATTTTTGGGGGCAGAATTTATAGTAATTTGTTGTACAGCCCTGAACTGTCAAAACATGTAAGTGCTGCCTTTCCCACCAAGTTGTGCCTCCTCTATCTCCAGAGATGAGTTATGGAGATAGAAATCTTCTTCCACTGTAAATCTGTGTCTGAGAGTGCAGAAAAGAAAAAGATGTCCATTTGTTTTGCAGACTGTATATATTTAAGTGTTGAAATGATGTATCTTGGGTACCAGAAACACCTTGCTACATTAGCATGGAGTGCTGAATGGGTTAATTCACTCAGCCAAGAAAAAGCGTAAATTCTCTGCCACAGAGTTGCCAGTTCCTGAAGCTGGGCAACCTTGTTATGTGAGTTAACAGGATTAAAGCTAGCTGACACACTCTTCCCTGATACATGGGACACCTACGTTAACAGAGGCACACAAGCTTGTTTGATTGCCCCACACAGCAGCATTTGGCTGCTCCACAGCTATGCTTATCAGCAGATCTTGTGTCTCAGCACAAAGAATCCCTGGGCTTGATCCCTGGTGATTTCCTAATTTAGTAGATGGCTAAAGCCAGGGGACAGGTAACCTACACACTTAACCTCTCATCTGAGAAAGAAAAATAAGGTCTGCACAGGTTGCTGAACCTTTCAACCTTCACGCTTAGCAGTTACTCTCACATAGAGAGGTTTTTCTCAGATTAATTTTTTTTTATTTTAGAAAACTTAGACTGTCTTACTTGAACTTCATATTGCTAAATGTTTTTCACCACTAAAGAAGACCTTTTCTCTGCACTTTCTGTTTTATCAGTCTTTGTACATCCATCTTTACAAGATGCCGTGCTGCCAACATTCCCTCTTCTGTGTTTTTAACTAAATTTTTAAAGCTTTTGCTTTTTTTAACCTATGTTGTTTTATAAGGTTGACCCTGGCACTGACCCCTGCTATGGATTTTCAAAGATGACAAACACAAAACCTGCTTCAGGAAAACGCATAAACTTCAAAGATTTGGTGAGGGACCCAAATCTCCTGTTGTGGACCAGGCGGCCATCCCAAGGGAAGATGTTTGCCCCAGCTTTTGTGCTGTTACTGTACCCACTGCTGGTTTTGGCCTGGCTGTTTTGGTCCGCGCTTCCCTTTAGTTTCACTGAACAGTTCAGCACCACACAGGCACAGACACAAAACAAAGGAGCGCAGATGGTGAGTATTGGTGGATCAGTGGGTCCCTCCATAATCCTTCCTCCTACTGCTCCAGCTTCCATTCAGACTATTTATTCATTGACGGTATGACTAAGACCTGCAGTCAGATAAAATACAGGTGGGAGGACAGGTTGGATAATGAGATATCGTATCACACTCAGCAGCTAAGCTCTGCGATTGCTACGTGTAATTCGTAAGGGGGGAGGGCAGAGGAGCATGCCATTTCCAGCACTTACAGCCCTCCTTAGAGGAAAAACGCTTGGGCTGATATTTGATGGGTGGCACAGGGAGAGGTGTTTGTGAAGCTGGTTAGTAAGCTTTAACTGTAAAGCGAAGCCCCTCAACATTTGGTCTCCCGATGGCATGTGAATGGTCCCAAGCAGGTGTCTGCCTGCAGCCACATCGCTCGGTCAGCCAGGCAACAGCTAGAGGCATACCCATCCATAACAAGTCCCAGCAACGTTTTGCCAAAGCAAAATGAACTGCAGTCACATTTGCCTCTAAAAAAAAAAAAAAAAGCCAGTAATTCTAACAGTAGGGACCAAGTTTTCATGAAATGGGAAGATCAGTGCTGAAGAGATCCACATTTCTTAGCTGAGAACAGCACAGACAACATCTTGGTGTTTAAAGAAAATAGAGAATGGCACAACAAGGTGCTGGAGTTGCTCTATTATCTTTTGAAAAATATTCTCTTGCTTTGAAAAATAGATCCAGGGACAAAATATTTCAGTGTCATTTCAGTGGTCATGAACAGTTTAATTTCCTCTTAGTTTCTGCTTTTGAATGGACTTACAAAAAGAAACTCCATTATTCAAACCCCATTTTGATTAATGATTTACTTCTTTTTTTCTTTTATATATATATTCTTTCACTGAAGGAACAGCTGGCAATCCTTATTTTTACTCTCTTTGAGTTGAAGATCGCGATGCAGTTTGCAAGCCTAACACTTCACATAGTGGATACAGGCCCTGCAGGAGGTACAGTCCAATTCCTCACTTATTAACGCCTTGGGGAGGAAAATGCAGTTTGTGAGTGGGAGACCATGTAAAGATAACAGGACTGACTTGTCCTGCAGTACCTGCTGCCTGAATGCTGAGTTGACACTAGACATTCGGCAGCACTGTAACCTGCCGATGACCCGGGCTTGTTTGTAGGCATAAGCCTGAAATCTTACTTGATGTTCATTGTTTTATGGCCTAAAAGGAATGTAGATATGTTTCTAAGACTCCAACTCGTAGGGAACACTTGCTCTCTTGGTGAACAGTTATTGCCCAGCCGCCTTTCCTGTGTCACCTATGGTTTTAAAGACCTTCGGTATCATCAGTCAGACCCTTCTATCTTCTCTTTCCCCCAAAAGAGTCCGAGCCTGTGCACTCATTCCTCATATTGATGAACTCCGCTGCTGTTCCTCATACAGAGGAAAAAGCCCATTAGACAGATGCTACATTATTAAAGATGCTTGGGTCACTTAAATCCCACCAGAAAGAAACCCTGGTCCATAAAATCCCCAACTCTCCTATAAAGACAGTGAAACATTAGCTCCCACGTGCATAAATCCTTTCTGAATATGGGTATGAAGCTAAACCTAAACTAATTAGCTACTTTAGGTTTTCTTTCTGAGGAGTGTTGTTAGGTTTGGAGCCCTGCAGTGTGGCACAACATGAGTGGCAGGGTCAGGAAACTACCAGCAGGAACCTGTTATGCCATGGTCTGTTATCATTTTGTTCCTTTGCATTTAAACCACTAACTAGTAAAAGGAAGCATCTGCTTTTCAAGGTCTCTCAAATGCATTGTGAAAAAGTGTAAGAAAAATCCACACTGAATTCTCACCTGTGAATGAATTTTCCAGCTCAATTTCTCACCTTGCTGCTTAGAGACATGTCAAAGACACACAAATATTTACCGATGAACATAATTTATTCAGTTCTGGGGAAAAAGGTGCTATTTGTTTTTATATGGAATCTCTCACTTTATACAAGCTAAATGTCACTGTACATGCATTGTTTTTCAAGTCAATATTTGTTTCTTGCTGCTATTCTGTTTCAGGAGACTGATGTGGATGGGGTTTATTTAATCTCCACATGACTTGGTTCTGTACACAACTGCTCTGCAATTCATAAAGGCCCCAAATGACCAAATTTGACAGACCAAAACTGAGTAGTATATTAAGGACCCTGAACCTTGACCTGAGACCCCTTGAAATCAATGGAACTATTTCCACTGTGAGCAAAAGATTTCAGATTAAGCCTTAGTGAATATATGACCAATTTCTCACTGATAAAATAAAGCAGATGACTCATACAATGGCACTAGACTTGCTTTGAAAGGGGAATTTTGCATGACTGAACAAACAGTTTTATTGTAGCAGAAGGTGCTGTGGGTCCTTATTCATGTCGAAAAATGTCTCATGTTGGGGAAAAGCACTGGGCTGGTGGCATGAGACTGCTGCTGGGGACTGCGAGCGTGGGATTTCCATCTGGCCAGTGTGCTTGCTGCAAGCCCAGGAGAAATGAATTACTGGCAGCCTACGTGGTGTACAACACCCTAAAAGTCAAGGACAGACTCCCACTCAGTATGAGAAAACACTTCTTGCACATGTCCTGGGTGCAAATCCCTCTGATGAAGAGACATTCAGACATAGAATCAAAGAATCACAGAATCGGTGAGGTTGGAAGGGACCTTTAAGATCATCAAGTCCAACCATTAACCTGCCCTGACAAAAACCACTTCTAAACCATGTCCCTAAGTACCTCATCTACCCTTTTCTTAAACACCTCCAGGGATGGGGAATCCACCACCTCCCTGGGCAGCCTATTCCAATGTTTAATAACCCTTTCAGAGTAAAAATGTTTCCTGATACCTAATCTAAACCTGCCCTGACGTAACTTGAACCCATTTCCTCTTGTCCTATCACTTGTCACCAGGGAGAAGAGCTCAGCCCCCATCTCTCTACACCCTCCTTTCAGGTAGTTGTAGAGGATGATGAGGTCTCCCCTCAGCCTCCTCTTCTCCAGGCTGAACAACCCCAGTTCCCTCAGTCGTTCCTC
>VXBO01010937.1:156302-173900 GCA_013400135.1 Rhinoptilus africanus | reverse complement strand
GGGGGGGGGGGGGGGGGGGTGATGGATGAGTCACGGCTCTCCTGCTAGGCATGATCATGGGGCACAGGCAGCACAGTAGAGAATACTGCTGGGGTAGTGAATCACATCCCTCAGAAACCACAAAACGTGACAGGAGGATGCGTCTGGAGAAATCCCTGGAGAGATGAACCAACATGCCGCCCAGCCCAAGTGCTCCCAAAGCTCTTGCCTGAAAAGAGGTCGTAGTTCAGGCAGCCAGAAGCCAGTGTTGCCCTCCTGCTTGCCCGCTCTCTGTAGGGATGGCCAGGCCAGAGGGTCCCTCCCAGCTCTCCCCACAGTGGTGAGGGAGATGCTTCACTTGGGACCACACTGGAGGGTGAGAAGTAGCTGAACACGATGCTGGTGACAGAGGGACTCCTCAGCTGGGAGAGCATCTCTCAGGGCATCGGAGGGTTGTAAAAGGGAGGCTGAAACAGCTTGGATGGCTGCAGGTTGCTGCAGCAAATTGAATATGATGAAATACAGGAGACAGTTTTATATGCTCTATTAACTGTATTAGACCTTTATATTGGAATAATTTATTGCTGGATTCTACACAGCACAGATGAAGTGCCAAACCTCCTCCAGTTCAGGTCCTTTCCAGAGGCCTTGGCATAGAAAATGAATCCAGCAGGAATTATCAGGAGCTGGAAATTTATTCTGGAGGCCGTTCCAGCAACATTAGAGGAGCAGCTGGAGCCCTTACTCCTCGTTGCCTTTTGTCACATTGGCACTGCATGGTGTACTTGGTAGGAAATACCAATCCTAAACAGTGTTGAGGTTTCGTGGAGATTGTTTGGCAGGTCTTCCTCTCAATGACAATGTGAAAAGTACTCCATGTTTCAAGTCAATTTGATTGGCTTGTCACCTAGCGATCTGCTGGAGCAGTGCTGGTTGTGGAGAAGATGTTCTGCATACTCATGCTGGTGGAATCACTTCATCCATTGCTGAATGATAGCAAACACCCTCCTGGGCTGAGCACCTGCAAGAGGAAAATGAGGCAATTCAGAGGTTATTCGCATGTGTCCCACTGCAGTGGTTGCAAGCAGGAATGTTTGTTCTGCTCCTCAAGCTCCTCTGCATCTGGGATGTGCAGGCACTCACCTTTGATGGATGATTACTCTTGGATGAGCTTGCTAATGGCTCCAGTCATGTCACTCATGAAGCTGATCTTCATGATTTCTGAAAGACCCCATTAACACTGTATTAGAATCTTGATGGCTTTCATTCACTGAATTATTTAATTACTTAAATTTTTTAAACGTATCAGAATACCTTCTAAGTCAAACGTGACCTTGGTCTTCTGGGTTGACTTGAGCACGCTTCAGCAGGCTGTTGCAGCCTTGCTTTTCTCTTCATACACGCTCTCCCTACAGCACTCAGCTTTGTACCTTCAGAAAAAGGTGTTATTGAGGAAAGCAGCATGCTAAGTGGTTTTCTTTTTTGTGATTTATCCAAGTGCCTGTTTGCTCCCACATGCTGTGAGTGGATAATAGCGGTTCTCAATCAAAGTTAAAATTACTAATGCTGTTGTCTGAGGAAAATTTAGTCAGGAAAAAAAAAAAAGGTTAATGATATTGCTATACTACTAATCTTTCTACAGCTTGTCCTATCTTCATCCCTGCACCCCTGTGCAGCATTATTATACTAACTGGCTATTCCAGTCCGTATCTCTGCTGAAACAAATATAAGACAACTTTATCTGATACTCTGCTATGATGGTGAAACTAGTGTAAAAAAGACCATGTAAACAACAACAGAAAACCAATGTTTTTTCAGACACCATGTACATCATCTAGTGACACTGACAATTCAACAGTATGCCAGCAGTGATTAGCACAGAGCATTACTCTGTCCTCCCCTTGAATATATGTTTATAGCAGTGAATTTTGTCTACGTATTTCCTCAAAGCTGGAAGCTGTTGCAATTATTTGCATAGGATGTGGGAGTAGTCTCAAAAAAATTGAGCAACAACTGTAGCTACTCTTGCTTCAAGTTATTGACACTTCAGTGTCTGCCTGTAGTTCCAACATACATAGACAATATACCGTTAATTCTCTTCTCCTAATTGTGTTCACCCTAGGGTCCTTTGTGACTCATAAGTTATGACTACTTTTTAGCTGTAGTCTGCAAGAATTTTTTTTGTCAGTCTAAAAGGGCAGAGAGCTGATTCCTTTCACTTACATATTCCCAGTCTTCTACTGAACACAATTTATGGGAACAGTGGAACTAGAAAATGGGACTGTATTAGAGATTCACATATTCACGCATGGGGTGATTTTTAGTTGAGATAGACAAACTCTGATGGATTACACAGGGTCAAATTATATGCTTCAAATTATATGTATCAAATTATACAGGCAGTGGTGGAGCGGTTTGGCCAAGTCACTGTAGGTTCCTTATCTGAAAAGATCTTATATGAGGCAACTGAGACCACTCTCAGGTACTTAACCAAAGCCAGTCTGGTTTGCAGGGGTTGTCAGCAGGCATGAGCCACTGCCTAAATTACTCCAATGATTGCTTGTTGGGTAGTCTGGGGTCAAGTCACCCTTTATCGGAGTGCCTGGTCTCTGACACGGTAGAGCCTCCAGCAGACAGATGAAGGTTTCCTTTGGGTGGCTCAGGCCCAGTCAGCGCCCCACTGAATGCTAACAGTTCCTTGTGGTGCTTTAGAGAAAGATTAGCAAATTGCAAAATTTATATAGTTCTGTCCAAAGGTTGTCCTCCCCTGTATCCTGGATGTCTTCAGTGTGCTCTTGTGTACTCCATACCTTCTTTCACAGGCCTAATACAAAGCTCTTGGCAGCTAGTGGAAAAATTTTCATTTTCCCCCAAAGTTCTGGAAGAATCACTCCCAAAGTCTCAAATCCCCCAGACACAATTTTCCCAAGACTCCTTGTTTGTTGTAGTCTTGCTGCAATATAAACTTAAATTCTGAAAGCCTTAAGCACAAAGCCTAACATGAAACATGACGATGCTTCCAGGGGCAGTTGCTAGGACTGTTCCCTTGCTGAAAATTGGACACGTATTTAGTTACCGGCGAATCACCCTCCACAACTGTCTGTGTAGGGCCAGCACAGGCGTGGGCCCAGGGGCTAAGCCATGAGCCAAGTGTTCGAGGTGCTCTCCTAACAGATACAAGCCATGGCTCTTTCCCAGAGACCTTGCAGTTCTGGGTGTGTTTGCCTTAGGCGGCAAAAAGGGAGCTAATTTAATGCATGTGATCAGGCACCCCTAAGACGCTTCTTGCCTTAATTATATTTGCACAGGAATAAAAAGGAGTAGAAGGAAAACTCTGCTATTAGCAGCACAGTTTGACATTCCTAGTGCATTAGCACATGAAATGATCCGGTGACAGAGTAAATAAGACATGAATTACTCTTAAAAAGCTTTTACAACAAACTGTAAGATGCTTCCATCTCAAAGATGACCTGTAATTGTTAACAATTTGCAAAAACAACCACATCAGTGAAAATGAGGGTTACAATACAATTATTACAAATGCTTCAAATAATCAGTCTCAAGTATTCATCACAACTGGCTTCAAATATGCCTTTTCATTTTCAGCTAAGGCCCTGTGACAACTGGGCTGGCTGTACACTAAAGCAGCTGGTAGCAAACTTCTCCACAGGAACTCTCTGCTTTTGCAGAGGCAGCACAGCTCCCCTGCTGAACCCAACAGCTTTTGCAAGTCCCTCAAAAACACTCAAATTCATAATCCTTCTGGAGGCCCCGTTGGCTGAAGCTGGATGTTACCCAGCTGTGGCAGTCACACCCTCATTACGCTTTATCTCCATGTCCCAACAGTGATTTAATTTTATCCCACCGCCTCCCAAGGCGTCAGTTGGGCAAGGAGCTGGCAATCTGTCCTGGTCATCTGAAGGGCAAGTCCAGGTCAGCAGAAAGGGGCCACATGTACAGTGGTCTGGGAGACAGCTACTGTGCCCAGGTGTGCTGGCAGCAGCACACGCCAGTCCCATTGCGTTCTGGATTAGGACGTTGGCATCTTGATGGGATTTTAAATAGCTTTTATTGACAGCCTCATATTATACCCACCAAAGCCCGTGATTTACTTAATTTGGAATAGCTTTATTCGGAGATGTTTACCCAGAGAGCGTCCCAATCCAGAGGTGCAGGAAAGGAGGTCACTTCCAATTTACTTAATTTTTGGGGTTTTTTTCTGGTTATTTTCAGCAGTCCTCTATTCAAAATAACTCAGAGTTGTGCATAAAGGCTGATTATCAAACTTATCTAGGGTATTTAGTCACACAGCTGTGCATCAAAATCTCCTTAACCATGTTTCAACAGTCTCAAACACATGATGTTAAATTGGAGACGGGATTTTTGGATTATAGATGGTGAAATGGAAGAGGGAGCACTCAAGCTAGAAACTAAGCAAAGGTGTGACGTCTGCACAGGACAACGGGCCATGAGGTTGTACCATGAATGGTGACATGGAGGAAGGATCTCCTTGGCCTGAGAAAACCAAACGGTATAGACTGCTCCCGGTTCTACTAAACTCCCCAAGAAGCATGCGTTAGGATGGCAGCACTGCTCTTAAAAATACAGAGTATTTTGCACCTGAGGAGTTTGGAGTTTGACAGCTTTACACCTCTGGAAACAGCTGCGGATGGTGTGCTCTGCTCAGAAGAATTGTTGTGACCTGCAGGAGCAGTAGCTGAGACCCGGAGCTGACACAGTTTCCTAATTAAGCTGAAACCAACACAGTGGAGCTACCCTTTCTCCCCGGGACCCAGTCTCACAGCTTTGCCAGATTATTTTGACATGTTTTCTCCACCCTGAGGATTTTAACTTCACTTGTAACAATACCTTTTAGCTTGGAAACACTGTTGATTTTTCTCTGCAGACTCTTGCCAAAAAAGGAGGGAAAAAAGGAAAAAAAATAATAGAGTTGATTTCCAGACACTTGAGAGTACTGGAATTGTTCAGGTGCTGAAATCAATGCAAGGTATCAGCTGGTAAGTGGAAGGCTTAAATGTTAAAAATCTCAAGGTAGCAAGACAATGATTTGAAGAGGCCTTCTCTCTTCCGATCACTACTGAGAAAGGATGATATTACAGTGAACCTTGTTAAGATGTAATATTCCCAGCAGAGAATAATTGATGCTAACGCTGGTGTCAAACTGAAGATCTGAAAGGGATTAATTACTTTTTCTGCTAGGAAGAACTTTCCATTTTGTCACTGCTTCGATACCTGAGCAATCCCATTAATCTCAACCGTCTGAATCCCAGCTCCTCTGCTTAATTTCTGATGGGAATTGAGGGAAATAGCAAAAACAGCCACGCCAGAGCTTACAGTAACTGAATTGTATGCCCTGAAATCAGAAGAACATATTGAAACATTCTGGACAGTCTTTTATAATTAATTTTTAAGGAACATGCATCTGGAAGAGAGCAAGCATCCGGGGAGCTGGGTGTCTCACGGGGGTTTGGTTTGGCCATGAATGCTGGGATGGGGACTGAAGCATTCTACTCCCACACAGGGCAATGGGGACATGCACAGGGCTAAAAATGGGAGCTTGGATGGAGGCTGTTTCTGCTGGCTAGGGGGAAATTTCTCTCCCCTCTGCCTTACTGTTTCTAGCTCATGACAGGGGGAATGTGCTCTCCCTACAGCTTTCATATTGCTTCTCCACAGGCTTCTATTTGGTTCTGCCTCCCAGACTGAAGGAAAGCAGTTAACTACCTCCCTTGAGAATCTTAGCCTGTTAGTGCTGAAGCTCCAAGAAAAGTAGGTGCTCAGGCTCTTTGAGAGAGAGCATCAAGAGCAAGCATCAAGAGAAAGCATCATGTGTTTCAAGAGAAAGCATCAGCTGGAAGTGAGGGGGATTAACACGTCTATAAAACTACAGCAGCTCTGCAATGTTCCAGTGATCTTTCCTTACTCGGTGTTTACTTTGCCTTTGAGTGCTTCTTTACGGTGGTGTGCGTCTTCAATGATCATGTTGCAAAGAACGAGAGAGAAGCTGGATGAACAGTTTTCAGACAACATGCTACTCTGCAAGAACTTTTTCAGACTATTTAACATTGGCAGAAAGGAAATGAGTCTAATTGCTGAGGGATATTAAACAACATTTTATTGTTCTCCACAATAAAGTGGGAGTTTTGTCAGCCTCCTTGGAGAGCATAAAGATGCCACTGACAGGATGCTGTAAAAATCCAGAAGCCAAATCACATTGGAAATACCATGCTGTAAGGGACCTCAGGAGATGATGTGACTTATGCCCTCTGTGAAGCACCACTAGTCAGGGAGTGCAGCCTCTGTCTCCTCTTACCCAGGGCTGGGCTTTCGGGACCAGTTCACCCAGGGGATGAGTGGCCCTGCTGCTTGCCTGCAAACAGCATCCAGGCACCACAGGACTAGGTGAAAATGAGAAAAAATCCCACTTGAGGAATACTGAGGTGGTTAAAAGTCCCACCAAAGTCAGAATTCTGGAAAGGAGGAAGAAATCCGGAACTGACTGAGATGTTTGCCCTCTGTCTGGACATCCTGTAAAGACTCATTGCTCTGAGAAACCTTGAGAGCAGAAGCACAAGAAGGCTGGTCCAACTAAAGGTCACCGGTAGGACTCCTTGCCCAACCAAATCCAGTCCCTTTCCTTGGTGTAGTCCCAGAAACAATATATAAAAGAGCAATACTTTCTAGTACCTGGAGAAAGAGCCATTTTTTAAAAAAACAGCTGACGCTGTATATTTCCTACCTGTGAGGACATTAACACAGTTCACAGGTGCTGCTAGGAGAACAGAGCTGACATTTGATCCTCATCAGCACTGGAGGACACGGTTTTCTCCTCAGCAGGGTTTTGTTTGGCACATGAAATGTAAGAAAAATGCAAGTTTTTTGGTGTCACAGAAAGCATTTATCTTTGGCTGGATGGCATTGATTCGGGGAAAGAATCTAGAGGTGAGGATGTAGAGATGTCTACATGATCAGAGGTGCTCCGGTTCTTTCCAAAGGTGCTGGCTGCATCCACACCCACTTGTGAACTCTGTGCAAAGGATAATACACATGAGGACAAAATTTGGCACAAGAATGTAACCGGTAGGGTTACCGGTAGTAGGCAACTGTGTCAACATGTCTGCCAAATTTATATGGAAAAACCAAAAGTGCTCTGGAAATGGCTTCAAGGGAAATTTATGCCTAAATGAGCTGTCAAAATCAGCAGTTTGGGATGCCATTTTGTAGTGTACCTGACAGGCATGTAACACAAATTGAATAAAAATTTTGAGGGACCAAAGGAATTAGGAAAAGAGATACTATTTTGGAGATCCACTGCTAGTCAGTTGTCCAGGGCCATATCTGAAGAGAATGGTGGTTCAACAAGAGGCAATGACTAGCTAGATCTCTGTATGCTGATGCTTCAGTGCAGAAACATAAGGAATCATCAAGGAATTTGGGGCAATTTAACTCCATCATGCTGGGGATACGTAGATGGCCAGGATGTGGCACTCACCAGTGGGCATAGCTTGTTGATGATTTTTTTGCCATTATCTCCCTTCATCGTCCAAGGTTTACTTTTACATGCATTGGATGTTTCAAGCTCTTTTTGACNCCCATTTGCCAAAAAACCATGCTAGCACAAGCAAAACTTCAGACTGATGATTTTCAGAATCATTTTCAAGATCACGCAGTATTGCTCAGCCTTGCACTGCACACAGTTTGAACTACACTCACAGGATTTCTTGCCTCATGGAATAGCTTAAAGCATTCTATCTAATATGGCCCAAAATTAGATCAGTGTTGGTACTGCTGTACTAGATAGTGAAATTATTTACAGGTTGTTATATTAAAAGGTCCATTAAGATATTTTTTGTTGAATCAACAATGTAAAAGCATTACGCTTAAAACAGTAAAAATAAAACCACTTCCACGCTTTGCCTGCTGAAGATAACGTTTAAAAACCGCAATTTTATAAACCGCTTCCAGTGAAAATACATCTTTTTCTGAAAATAGACTATGGTATCAACAGTATCATGAATTAAATACACAGAGAAGAGTGATATTACGTGCACCCAAAGCATAATTTTTGAAATAACTATATCTTTTTTTCCCCCTCTTGAATAATGCCCATTGTGTGCCTGGTTAGAAAACAATAGCTTGGTTATGAAATAATGGAAATTTTACCCATGAAAATGCCACCCTCACATTAAAATCATCACACAGCTCACAGCGTGCTGCCTGCAAGCTTCTCAGGTACAAATCTATCAGTAAATAAGGACTATTTTACTGTGGCTCTTAACCTTTGGGAAACGTCATATTAAATGGTTGATTAGAATGTGCTATACACTATCAAACAAAAAAAAAAAAAAAAGAGAGAAGATAAAATTAAGGTGAACTGTAAAAATTAAGCCAAGAGGTGTGATAAATGCTAACCTCTGCATTTTTAAACTACTTTTACATTTTACATTCAAAGTTCGAGCTCTGAAGACTGTACAGTAACAGCTCTACTACTTGCTCCTCTCCGCTGTGCTACAAGCTCTCTTGCAGCTGAAGGTCCCAGAGGTCCCCGGGCACAGCTCCACAGCAGGGACACCCATGAGCTCCCCGTACTCGTACCAGGCTGTTTGGTGGCACAGGAGCTGGTCACACCCTGGGACACTCGAAAAGGGTGTGAAGGGGATGCAACTCCGTGCTATTCGCTTTTGGGAAGCTGCTTTAGTCAAGGATGCAAAATCTCAATTTTATCCCCATCGTCTGGCTCTGGCTGCTTAGGAACTACCCTTCCAGTCCCTGGGTTTTTCCAGTCACAGAATCACAGAATCATAGGGTTGGCAGGGACCTCTGTAGATCATCTAGTCCAACCCCCTGCCAGAGCAGGGCCACCTTAGAGCAGGTTACACAGGAACGCGTCCAGGCGGGTTTTGAATGTCTCCAGAGACGGAGACTCCACCACCTCCCTGGGCAGCCTGTTCCAGGGCTCTGCCACCCTCAAGGTAAAGAAGTTCCTTCTCATGTTTAGGTGTTAGTCCTCCTCTGACACCCAAGCAGAAGCACTGGCAAAGGACAGCCAAGGTGGATACAGCCATGGGGAGCAATGACATACTTGTCCCCTGGTCACAAGCCTCACAGAGTGGTGTTGAGTGTGGACTGAAGATGATGATGAATGCCAGCACACTTTGTCCATGAGGGAAAGCTACAGGATCATTTTTGATGTGACACAGCCTGGATCTCATATACAGGATATGCAAAAACTCCTACACATCCGAACAGGTCGGGAAAGCTATTCACATTTGCTGGATTGCCCAAACTGTAAAGGAACCAAGATAATACCATTTTCCCTTAGAGAACTCCCTCGGCAACAAGAAAATAAAGAAATTTGGCTTAAGAAAAGCTACTCTTTAATAAGGTTTGGAAGACATTTAAGTAATATTTTGTCCCATGTCTGATCATGTATTAATAATTCATTTGTGTTCTCACCAGTTCCGAGATATCTAGTGGCTCCAGCGGGCATCTACAGAGCCTAAGGGATGCAGACAAAACCCAGAAGCACATGCGGTGAATTTGAATCGATAGCAAAGACTCAGGAAAATTGGCATGAATTTTTTCTTCCAGTAAACTGCTGTGATTAAGCCAAATCCTTACTTCTCCCCTGGACCTGGTATCTGGACTTGCCTGTACTCTGTAGATTTAAGCTTTCCTGATAATGCAAAGCAGGACCTTAACGTGAGCCTCAAGCTCAGCTCCCTCCCTAGGGCCTGGCCAGGACTTTCTCACCTCATTTCTGCACCACTTCTTTTGGCTGCTCTTCAGTAGCAGTGGGCAGGGCTCTCTGCTTGCACTTATTAACAGGAACAGTTAGCAGAAATGGCACAACTGTAAGTTTCCAAACACCCATGAGGTGCTTTTTGACAGCTAGCGAAAAAAAGGTTGCAAATACCTCCACCAGTAAATCCCAGTATACCTATCTATTGCCCACCCACACATGCAATTTGCCTCAAAGCAAGCTGTGCCTAAATGCCTTGTGTATGTCTGGTTTTCTTTATGATATGGTTTTTCCTCCCGTATGAAATACTGTAAGTAACTTCCTCTTTTGCTTCTTTTTTAGCAGTGTTTGAAAAGAGTTCTTCTATTACAAAATGATTGGGAAAATAAGAAAGCTTTACTTTTTTTTTTGCATGTATTTCCTTTTAGCAGCTTAGTACACATGTTAAATCATAGTCTGAGACAATAAACAACAGTTTGGAAAACTGGTATTTTGACAATAAATACTGTATCGTTTTCAAGGAGACAATTGGACTACACTAAGTAATTAAAAAGTGTCAATTGCTATTTAATAGGAGAAGGTTTTAGAGCAAATTTGGCACAGTCGCTGTTACTGGAAGATTTCTCCCCCTTTCACAGATACTTCTGTGCCTACTGGAGAAAAGAGAAAGTCTGTGTTTGCCTCAAACTCTTCAGGACGGAGACCCTCACAACCAACAGGTTGAATGCAGGACTTGTTTCACTTCTTTAATAATGATAAGAAAAACTGCATGTAGAAATTTCCTTAATTTCTGGTTCCAAACTTCTCCACAAGTGGGAGCAATTAGGACTATAGCCCTGCTCCCAGAGACGCAGCCTTTTGGATCCCCCAGACCCCAAAGAGGCTCAGCCAGGCAGCGCAGTCTGACCATCGGAGATCTTCTGATACCGGGCTCCAAGAACAAATTGCAAAGATTTGGGGTAACTACTATTTCTTGTACTAAAATAAGAATTTCCTACTACTACTTCTGGGGTTTTGGGGGTTTGTTTTGTTCCCCCTGTAAGAGGTGGGCTTTTTCTTTTCTGTCTGTGTGTTACCTGACACAACTGGAAAACATCCACAAAAAGAGACCATGGATTTCCTAATAGGAAAAGGCTCAAACAAATAACCAGACCTACCACTGCCCCCCACCCGCGTCTGATGGGTTAGTTTTTTCGAGGACCAGTGGGAGGAATTCAAATATGGACAAGACGATTGCTGTTTTTTAGAGGAACACTGTGTGTTTTAGTATTCCTGAAAGCCCTCCTAAGACTCAGCAAGCAGACACTGTATGAAATGCAGCCCAGAGAAAGGCAGAAAAGCGCAATTGTAACCCAGGTGAGCGCTCAATTCATACCAACCACTAATGCATAATTTGTCAAACTCCTCAGGATTTTCAGGCCTTTGTTTCAGTCCAGGGAACAAAACCAGTGATGATGTGGGCTTTTAATTCAGGAAGAGACTGTCCGACTGTCCAGCATGATTTGATTTTTAGCTGTCTCTTACAGTGTGGAATTCACACTCACACTGTGCAAAGCAGCTTTATCAAATATTTACGGCTCTGGGAGACCGCTTGGCTAGTCTGTGCTGGCCTATGAAATATAACAGCTACAAAGTCATCAGTCTCAGCAAAAAGGGAAAGGTGGGTACTTGACTTTCACAACTCAGGGAAACGTGTATTGCACAGAAAGCATCTGAGCAGCTGTAACGGCACAGATATCACAGCCGGACGTGTCAACCAGAGCTGGGTGTGCGGAGGTAGCCAGCTGGATCACTTCACTCTGATCGGAGCAGGCACATGCTGCTGTGACCCTCAGAAGTTTGGAGGAATCAGCTGGAAAATCTTTAGTAAAGAAAAAGTACACGTCTGCTTGTGTAACCCATTTCAGACCTCACTCTTAATTTCCAAATTAGGTGCTAACTACTGAACCTAACATATTTCAGCAGTTTGACATGTGCTTTGTTTGTTATTTCAGTGCTATAATAAAGTGTCTTGGTAAATTGATCAAAATTAAGTTATTGGCTGTATGAACATGTATGGTATTACCATACATGGGTATTACATGGGTATTACCTAGGTATTACCATCACCCATTTTCATGGCCAGGTCCTGCTGGGCAGCTGCCTCTGGTTTTGCACTTTTGGATTTTTCAGGATGTGAAGTTAAGACACAGCACAGATACAATTTTGCTAAGCTCCAAGTATTTCCCCTCATGCGAAACTTCACACATATGAGAAATGGCTCTACTCAAGAGCATTACCGCAAGAACTCAGCAGTGTTGGTGGGAATCTGTCCATTTCAAAATTAAGATATTACCTATTTGACTGGCAGTCATTGCATGTTTGCAAGTCAGGAAGACTCAGTTACAGCTCAGCTGTCTACGAAACTCTAGGTAACAGAAAGATTTTCATCAACAAAACACTTGAAGCAAGGCACAAAACATTCAATTCTGTGAAACACAGAATAGTGGAATTATTCTGGCAATTTACATGTGAGCTCTGAGTCAGTGCTTTCAGGCAGGCAATAATTCCACATAAGCAACCCTGATGAAACAGGATCATAAATCTCTTTATGAATGGTATTTTTCAATTTATGTGCTTGGCTTCAAATTCCTCTCCCATAGGAAAGACACTCAGAGACAGAAGCAGCACAGGACCCAACCCATGGAGCACAGTTCAAGAGAATATTTTGCTATGTAGGCACACATTTGCATCCTCCTATGCTAGTTTCAAATGGGTATTTCAAATGGATATTTCAAAATCCAAAAGAAAAAAAAAGAGAAACAGAAGGGCAGGTAGCAATTGCTCCCTGGGGTAGCAGGTAGCCTGGCTTGCCTGATAAAGAAAAAAATGTAAATCATAAACAATAATACCTTCACGGGAAAACCTATCTAATTTAGCTTGTGGGGAGGAATAAGTTAATGAAAGTAGATAAATGTGTAGGTTGTTTGCTTTATAAGTATATTTTTTTCTTTTGCTGCTTGTGTTATAAATAGAAAACAAAATCCCCTTTCCAAACAGATTAAAAAGGGTAGATCTGGAGCTTGTCAGTGGATTCGGGCCCTGGACTGAAAGTGGAAAACAGTGAGGTGCTGTCACAGCATAGGTAACTGCAAAACCACCCAGGGGCGTGAAGAGGGAGTCTGGAGGGACGGTGAAAAGCCAAGGGCTCGGGTGGCCCATGCTGGCATTGGGGCTCTCCAACCTGGGAACTAGGTAAGCCCCTCTCCCCGCCTCTGAAAGGCTCCGCCAAAGGGATGCCACTTCCTCCGAGATGCAGGTTCGGGAGGGGGATCTTTCCTGGCCTTCCGTGACTCCTGGCTCTTAAATCAGCATAAATTGGTAAATCCACTAGCAACATAATTAGAAGCTCTCAGCGCGATGCCCCTCCAGGACATCCAAATCCACGAAGTCTTGCAGGCAAGGGCAATGCCGGAGGTTTCGGTGCAGCCTGTTACCAGCCAGGCTGAAGCCGTGGCATTTGGCCAGAAGAGTGAAGGAGGAGGGTTTCCAGTGGTAGCAACCAAGTGGCAATGCTGAGGACTAGTGATTTGCTTCCGTTGCCTGGATTTTCAATCATATTTGGTGAGCCACTGATATTGTACCACTGTGTCTTTTTGAGAGTACTGCAGAGACTGAGTGATGGTTTGGGTGTTATATAAAAAAAAAAGCAACCAAAAAACCCGCCACTTTCATTTTTAGGATCCTAGACAGACCCCCTAGGAGGGCACAGGTGACCCTCAGAGGTGATTTTGCTATGAGCTTCTGTGACACACATAAATATTTGATTTGCCAGCTCCTGGTGGAGATGTCCCTTCATGTCTCTCCGCAAGAGTGGGGCTGGGCAGGGAAAGGCTGCGCCCCAAGTCCCATGGATGCTTTGAGGAGGGAAATGCTTAGCGATGGGAGCTTATGGGTGATGGAGAAGGAAACCCTGGCAGCGGGGAGCGGTGTCCAGAGCGGAGACAGGAGCGAACATGTGCCCTGGCTCCGGGAGTGGGCAGACTCGGCGCAGCCCAAGAAGCTGCCAGCTGGACAAAAGGATCCAGCCAGCAAAGGCAACAGAGCAGGAACCAGTGTCCAGAATGCCCTGAGCAGCAGCCACAGCCTTCGTGACTGTTACGTGTAAGACTAAGCCTCATCTTTAAGAGGGTGACCTTAATTTTGGCATTTTGGCTCCTTGTTCTCATTGTGGATGTGAAGGAAGAGTAATGAAAAGGGTAGTTCCCTGTGAGCAGAGCATTTAGATGCTGGGGCTGAAAAACATGCTTCTCATGTTTATAAATAATTTAGAGCCCCAAACAGTTCTGCTCAATTTGACTTTGCTGCCTGTGGGACTACGGAAAAGTATCCCTTTGTAGTAGGAAATCCTTGTTCCAAAAGCCCCCGTGCCAAGCCCTGGATGTCTTACACTACCTTGTAATTCTTTCAGGAGTATTTTCTTGCCTGGATGAGAGCACAACTGCTACTTTGAATGGGACTGAGCCTTTAGAAATTTTCCCCATGAGAAGTTTCTCGGCAATCCCGCGCCGTGGTTGTAGGGTGGCTTGAGCCTGTCCTGGCTGTACGGGGAGCGGGTAACTCCCTTCCTCCTGGAGCAGACTCTTATAGATCTGATGACTATCAGCACGCCCTACTTTAGTTCACTCTTCAGGTTAAAGGACCTAATTAACCTCCCTCGGACTGTGTTTTTAGTCCTTCCCTACACCCTCACCAGGTAGCTGACACGCTGAGCAGCCCTGTCCTGAAAGGCAGAGTCCTCCAGTCAAGGAGAACTCACCAATGCTGAGCTGCAGGACCAAATCACTCCATACATTTTGTAGGGTGCAATTCTCCTTGTGCAGCCTCGTGAGGCGTCTGCTTTTCTCTCAGCACTGCTTTTCTTTTCTGCAGAAGTGTTAGCAGGTGAGCTGCTTCCCACCCTATATTTGTGCAGCAGATTATTCCAAGCTCAGAGTGGTGCTTCCCATCACTCTGCTTCTGCAGATCACATCTCCACTTCACCTCAGTTACATTCAAATTCCGACTTCATCTGCACCTGCTGAACTTCCCACCACAATGTTCTCCACAGACACCTCGTCTGTTACTGCCGGGACTGTCAAGAGCACTGAATTAGCTGTATAAAAAGGTTCAGAAGGGCTAATCCACCAGCTGTTTGCAAAAGTAAAACCTTGGGCAGGTGGTTAACTTTACACAGGTCAAACCCATTGAATTTATGAGGGCTGCGCATAAGCAGCCGTATTTACATACTTGAGCGCATGGAAAATAGGTGCTGGCTGGTTTAATACATTGCCCACTTTATTAAGGAGAACCAGAACGACATTTTCAGTCAAGTTATGCAAGGGATTAGTTTGACAGACTTAATGTAATTAGATGGAGATGAGTTTGGCCCAGTGACCTTTTTCTTTATCATGGTGTCTTCCTGGTGTTTGATCAATGACTCTTCAAATAGCTTTGAACTGATTTAAGACTTTTCTCACTGTTTGCTTCGAGATATTTTTCTCCCTTTTTAATATACAAGACTACGCCCTTTATGTCCCAGAAGAGATCCTCATGTCTTAAACTTATGACTTTTATAATGAGGTTATGCTAAATTCAAACCGCTTAAGTCAGAAGAGGTGCTGCTGTGAGGTTCCCCTTCCACACGCTCATGCCATTACTAGTAAGGGGCACCTGGATTTCAGCAGAAATACTGGGATCGAGGGAACAGGAGATCTAAAGCCGACATCCACTGTCTTTAGGTGGCCACTTGGTGAAGCTGGTGGGTTTTACAGGAGAAATAAAAAAAAAATAATCCACAAACAAAGCTTCAAGGCATAACATCAGCAGCAACAGGGATAAGCTCAAAGCTGCTAAACCAGCACTGCCTCTGCCTGGCTGCTCCTGAAGTTGTTAAATAACAAGACAAGCAAAAGTGCATCTTAACTTTTCTTGGAGCTCTTAAGGCAGGCATGCTTATCCGCTTCCTGAAAAGAAAGGGAAGATGCTTGAGCATACATTTGATTTCAGCACACACAGGATTCTGTCAGCAGCAAAACCCAGGGAACAGTTAAGTACAATTTTCTCTAATTTTTAAAGGAATCAAAGAGTTCCTTGCAGAAGAATCAAGCTATTTAGAAATAAATGCTGCTCTTTGGACATCTTAATTAAATAACATTATCTTTTTTATGCTGGAAAGCGCTCTGGTTCCTAACAATCATTGATATATCTGGTACCTGACAATCATTTCTGGTTTTGGTGCTTGTAAATGAATTGCAGACCACAGTTTTATCAAATAAGAGATTCTGTGTTTGTTTTAAATTGGGTAGATCATGTAAGAGCTGCCCTCCTGAGACCCAAAGTTTGTGAGACGACTGAAACGCAAAGGTAGGCTGAAACCAGCCCACGATCCTGGAGGGCTACAGGCTCTCATGAGGTTGTGATCTGCATTTTCAAGACTGAGTCAGGAACAGCTCGCTGCGTACTTACAGAGCTCCTAAAAATCACAGGGAAAATCCACAGCACTGGTGATTTCCTAGTTCTTGTGGAGGGGGGCTGATGGTGCCCTTCAGTCCCTCTGACTCGGGTTGCCTTGAACTTTTGAATCAGCTTGATTCATGCCACTGAACGCTTCTCAGAGCGGTACTTAAGCCCAGCTTTGGGAAAGCACAGAAGCACATGTTTGCCCTCAGCCTTGCCTTCAGCTGCTGAATAACTCCTCTGAAGCTCGCAGCTCCTAAGCCCTCACTTGAATTCAACAAGCACTTCACTGTGTGGAAGCTGTTTGTGGATCTTTATGGGAGAAAGTAGTGCAGTTTCTGTATCATCAGAGTTGCAGATTTGGTGGGGTTTTTAACTCAAAGCCCCAGGTTATTTTTTAATGTATGGCTGCACAGCAATTCCAGCTTTGTTCCGTTAAAACTAAAAATTCCAGGCGTGTTTCATTAAGACTCCCAACCACTAGGAAATACATAAACACAGATTGAATGCCTTACGTTTTTAATACCTTATTATTTAGAGGGAGTGTGGACCCAAACCATGGGCTTTGAATGTGACATTGGTTATAAACAGTAAAATGAGCTAGCCCTGTGCTCTGCCCACCATCTCTCTCTATATACATTAAAGGAACCCCAGCCTGCAAGCAAGGGAAGGTTTCTATTCCACCTGATGAATGCTTTGGACCACAGGGACTAACAGGTAGATGGACAGTCCAACAGCTGTATTTCACACCCCTGGAGGTTCAGTCCTGAAGCGAGAAGCACAATCTACCTTGTACAGCGCCGGGAATAACTATTTGCACACCCTGAGCATCACGCAGCCACTCAGTCCCCACCCGGGTGTGGGAAAGCAGAGGGCAGAGACCTGCTCTTTCCGCCGGCTGAAAGAAAGGGCCGAGGTACTTCAGAGAAGCCCCCCACAGCATCACGAGTGGGGATGCCCCGACAGCCCGGGAGAGCCCCGTCGCTGGCCGGGACCACGGAAGCGCTGGGCGCCGCGGGGNACCCCCTGGGCACCACGCAGCCACTCAGTCCCCACCCGGGTGTGGGAAAGCAGAGGGCAGAGACCTGCTCTTTCCGCCGGCTGAAAGAAAGGGCCGAGGTACTTCAGAGAAGCCCCCCACAGCATCACGAGTGGGGATGCCCCGACAGCCCGGGAGAGCCCCGTCGCTGGCCGGGACCACGGAAGCGCTGGGCGCCGCGGGGAACCCGCGCTCGGTGGGATGCCCGCCGCCCCGCCTCGCTCCGGGCTTCCCACCGGCACCACCGCCCCCGCCACCCCGCGGCGGGAGCCCCGCAGCCCGCGGGGACCCCTCCGGTGGGCCGAAGGGAGCCTTCTCAAGCTCACGGAGGAAAACTCAG
>VXBO01010937.1:137144-153522 GCA_013400135.1 Rhinoptilus africanus | reverse complement strand
CCACCGGCCGGGTGGGGAGCGCCGGCAGCCCGGGGCCGGCCCCCGCCTCGCCGCCGCCGCGGATGCTGGCGGTGCCGATGCTCAGGCACGACCCCCGGCGCCGGGGATGCGCGGAGAGCCGGCCGCGGGGCGGAGGAGGGGGGCTGTCCCCCTGCGGCGGAGGGCGGCTGGAAGCTGCAGCCCTGCGGGGCCGGGTCACCCCCTTCCCGGGTGGAGCCGCCTCGATGCTACCGGAGAGTAGGTGTGTCCGCGGGCACAGCTCTTCCGAGGGCTGGTACCTGCTTGGTCTCGGCTTCAGGGACCGGCTGGGACCCGGGAGAGCCTGCCTGGGGCTCAGCCCTCTCCCCCCAGCCCGTCCCGAAGCCCCCCTCGCTGAGCGGTGCTGGAGAGGAGCTCCTGCACCAGGCGGGGCTGTGGTGGGGGCCCTGCGGGTTTACCGGCTTGTTTTGTGATTGTAAGGTTGCATCCGCGCTGGCTGGAGAGACGGGAGTGCAAGTCACCAGTTCGGCATTGCATACCCTGTGAAGAGTGATATATACCCCACGGAAGTGTCGTATAGAGAGTTCAGATGCCATCAATGACTGAAAATCAAGCAGCTTTTTCCCTCCGAGAATGACACAATTTCTACTAACAATGCCTACTTTGTCAAATGCAACTTTGATGCTATGTTTTCTGCCAAAATAGATAGTATTCCCTGCGTAAAAATGCCACGGGAGAGTCTTAAAAGGTTTTTCTCAGGAAGGATGGATGCAAGAAAAACAAGAGTGGAAGTGAAAGAACCTCTGCTTTGTCTAAGGAAGCTGTCTCTAATCAGAAATCATATCATTTCACACAGCTTTAGAAACTTTTGTTTTACTGTGGAGTGTTGCTGGTTTAAAAATCTCTTCACTCTGTCTCTGTTCCTGTCTCTCCTGCTTTACCAAACAAAGAGATTAGGCACTGGAACAGGTTGCCCAGAGAAGCTGTGGATGCCCCATCCCTGGCAGTGTTCAAGGCCAGGCTGGATGGGGCTTTGAGCGGTCTGGTCTAGTGGGAGGTGTCCCTGCCCAGGGCAGGGGGGTGGAACTAGATGGTCTTTAAGGTCCCTTCCAGCTCTAACCATTCTATGATTGTATGACTTTCTGTCCTGGCACTTTCTACTGAAGTGTGTCCAAGACTGCTGGAGGGCTCCATGGTCTAAAATGAGTGGGAGATGTCATAGACCCAGAAGAACAAAAATCTCCCTATTTCATTGTGTCATAATATCCTCCTCAAATTTTGAACAACAAACGAATGAGATTCCCGGGCATTTTTTATAGTCGTCAGTGCTGAAGAGAATTTCTGTCTTGGACTTTCTCTACAGTTTCTGACATCTACTTTTTTTGGGGGGTTAGAGGAGATGCGAAGGCTGCTATGTGTTCATAACAGGGCCATAATCTTCCGTGGGGACATTGTCGTGATGGTCAGACAAATAAAAATGATAAGATGTAGTAATTATTTAGACGTGTGCACAACTGAATAAAAAAACTTGCTATTGAACTTCATTCTGGCCTGTGTCCCAGACAGTGACTCTGCATCTCACCCGTCTTCCCTTAACATACTGCAGCTACAGGTGAAACAAACTTCCAGGAGAAGGAGGTGACCGTATATACGACATACACATGGAGAGCCCTCTGTCCAGGGTGCCTGACAATGAAAACACAGATCTGAAAGATAAAAGCAGTATTATGCAAATATTAAGCATGGAAGGAAGGATTTAAACTGAGACAATGGGTGCTTAATGAAAGGCACAAACATCAGTCACTCACAGCTGAATGAGTACAAGTTGATCAGAAGCTGGGTGGAGTGACAGCCCAGAAAGCTTCACATTAAGTCAATTAAATCCAATTATTCTTTAGATTTTTTAAATAATTAAATTAATTTCATGTGACTGTGAAAGGAGCTGAACAGACTGCCAAAACTGTTCTTGTGACAGGCTACAGAGGCAGGATTAGTCAGTAATTATGGCACTAGGCTGGTGCTCAAGAGAGGTGGGTTAAGAGTTTTGTGTCTTATCTGCCCAGCTCTGAATGGCGATAAAAGCAGTCTTCATTCCCACAAAGTGGTGCTGGGGACAAGTACTCAGCTTGCATGGTAAGGAGGTATCACCCTAACTGGATCGTCTCTTACAGTATCCCAGCAATGCTCCTCAGACTTGGTCTGTGATTTCCTGGCTGTATTTGTAGGTGGATGATGCAAAGCATGTTGAGTTGCTTCCTTTCAGATAGTCACGTATGTCTTGCCGTGAAAAGGAACGTGCCTTTCAGCCAAGATTTCATATGCGTTGAGGGATGTGTGCTTGCATTCCCTCAGCTCGCCACACTGCCATCATGTCAGAACCGCATGAGCAAGAGAAAAGGCAGTGTGAGGCCACCTCCTTGTGGGCTTGTCACAGCCTCCCTTACTTTGGTTCTGGATCATTAAAAATTCAGCAGGGAATTGTTGGCTGGTTGTTATCCGTACACATTTCTTCTTCTCTTTCTTTAATGTATTGCCCTTCTCCTTTCCCTATCCTTTCTTTGCATTCAGGTTGCTGCCTCTTTCCTAGGAAGTCATTGGATATGTCACCAGATGTGTCTCTGCAGAGCTAGAAGCAGCTGCCAGAGTGGCTGTCAGCCATGTGCTCTGTAACCCCCTCCCTTCTGTCTGCAGGGCTGACTGCTCAAATGCTAATGTGCTGCAAGTGGGATTCGTCTGCCTTGAGCTTTTGACATTGTAAGTTAATCATCTGAGTGCAAGCTCGTCACCTAAGGCTCTCTATATAGTTAATGGAGAGAAAGAGACACCTCCAGAAAGCAACTCATCTCATCCATCTTAAGCATCTACGGGAAGATGAAATGAGTTGCCTTTTGGAGATTCCTATTTCTCTCCACCGAGTCTGAAGGGAGCCCAGGGTGACTCGCTTAGATGGAGATAATTAATGTTTAGATATGTACAGCGAGGTGAAATGAATCTCACTTCTTTCGAGTAATTCTGCTAGTCATGGCCTAGTGGAGATTGAGAACCTCTTGAGACTTTCTGCATATCCTATAAAATCCTAGCTAGGGGCAAATCTGAGCTACTTTGCAGTTTTCTGGCAAATAAAAGCAGTGCTGATCAATCAGGTTAATCCCAGTGTGTCAGGATGATGCTAATCTAGGAAGGGACAAATAAATGTTTTCAAGCAGGTTCCAGAGGGGCCATTTTGCCAGGGGCTGCTCCCACCCACCCATCGCTGGGTGCTCAGAAACAGGTGACTCCAGATCCACTCTTGCCTGCACTAAAACAAGTTCTTCAGCATCACGATGATTCAAAACTCATTTTAAGGGCCCTTGCAGCTCTCTCTGAAGCACCTTGTGCTGGCTATGACGAGACGCTGTACGAGGCACTCACCAGACTCACTGTAGTCCTTCTCTCAAAGCTGCTTCTTTCCTGAGCTCTGGATGCCACCTCATTACCTTCCTAAAAACTCCTTTTGTTCCTTCTATGAAAAAGTGATGTATTGCACTGTCAGTGCCCAGTAATCTACTGCACTGCAATTACTCCTCATAACAAAATTAACAAAACAGCATCCTCATTTTATTTGGATTCACTTCTGCCGTTAAGAGTTGACAGATGATACCAAAAAATACTGGTGTAAATACTGTGTATTTTTTTTTATGTTTGAGCTTCTCAGGAATACTCTCAGGCTTATGTTTTCCATGGGTGGTCCCTGGTCGTAAGTAGTTCTAGGACCTTGAAGTATAAACAGATGCTACTTCTGCAGGGGAAAGCAGAGCTGCCCTTTTTAAAAATGCTGCCCTAACAAAAGCTGCTGAAATTCAAAACTTGGCAGCATCTTCTTCCTCAGCAAGAAGGCGGCCATCAGTCCCGAGTTTGCTGTTGCTCTGTGCTCCTTCTTTGTCCATGTGTCAGCCCTGCAGCCTCGGATGCCTCAGGGCTGCGATGTGCTGCCCGGTGCCCCTCAGTGCTGTCTGGCTTCAAATGGAGCAAGCGCAGTGTCAGCTCAGCAGCAAAGGTCCACCCAGCAGCCTGTCCCAGAGGGCACAGCTCCAGCACGCTCCCGTCTGGCAGACGCAGCATTAATAATGCCTGTGGCATGGTATGGGCACAGCGTCTCCTGACTCCGCTACGCCAGGGGGTAAAGCCTGTTTGTGACTTGTTTATTTGTACAGCGGTCAAAATAATTATGTATTAGCTTATGCGTGTGCCCTGCTCTGGGTGTTTTCTTTCCACCTCTGTCAGTGCCACCGGTAAACACTTGGCAAATGTCACCCTTACTCCATCATTCTCTCGAGGTTATTTTGCGGGCTTGTTTATCTTGTAGCATCCCCCCAGCCTCGGCAGCTCATTCCTGTGCAGGCAGTTCATTTGCTGCTCGCAGCTTGTATGGGATCTGCTTTGCTTAATGCACTAGCGAGGTCTTAATATGATGTATCCCGATCAATGCTCCACCAAGGCTGACGTTTGTCACAGTCTTTTGACTTGTTTGCAGCCAACCTGGTTGTATTGTGTTCTGCAGCACACAGGCTTCAAATCCCCCAAATCCCACCTGCTGAGATGTGGTTTCTACAAGGTATCCGTCACCTCCCACCTCAGCCCAGCTTGACTGGGGCAACTGTGCTGCAACACCTTCTTGCCAGGCACTGTGCGGTGCCCGAGGACCCCTGCTGTCCTTTCACAGGGCAGTGGGCTCCGACTACCTGAAGATGCTGAGTGAAGGTGCTGCATGTTGACTGCAGAAGCTGCGTTCACAAAGAAGTTAAATCGGGGCTCAAGGTACAGCCGAGCTGTGGGGTCAGGCAGACCTTCAGTACCCATTAAACCTCTAGGACATGGAGTGTGGGGTATGGTGGGACAGCGATGAAGCGTGCACATGGCTTGTGTAGAATCAAGGAGCCCCCTTCATGCCGACAACCCGTATGCTGGAGAGTGCAGGCTCCTTGTGCACGCTTTGATATGGCCATCTACGGGGGGCTTTGGGGGGCTTTCTAGAAGAGATGGGAAGTTGATGAACCAGTATGCATGTTTTCCTGGAATATATATTTGGAAAATGATGTAAAAAATGTGTAAATATAGTTAAGGGGCTTCAAAACTCTGCAAAAATACACTTCTTGTTTGTATTTTCAATGTCACACTCATTGTTGCTGCAGGAGATTTTGTGGACCCCTTTCTGGTCTTGCTGAAAGCTCCTAGAGTTGATTAAACAGTGAGCAAACACACAACACAGAGTATTCCTGACAGAGTACTATATACTTCCTATTCAGCTGCCTTTAATTATAGTATTATATTATATAATAATTACAATTTACATATAATATATTAAAAATTATATTTAAAAAATTTTTGCTACAAGTAACCAATGCGTGAAAACACAACCCAAAACTTACCCCACATTTTTTTTCTGGCAATATAGGGAATTGAACAAGATGTCTCTTACAAACTCTTTGCCTTAGGATGATTATCCATTGCTGGAATATTTATTCCTCTTAAACTGAAAAAAGCCAATGTTTAAACTGCAGGTTTGTTAAAAATTCAGTCAAATTTCATACCAAATTTGCTCTATGGCTTTGTATGCATGGGGAGATTCTAGTACAGCAGTCAATATATCTGAGCACACTCAGAATTCCTCTGCTAAAACAGGAGCGTGTGGAAGTATGCAATTTAGTCCATATTGTACCATGACTGGATATTTTTTTTTCTGCTTTTGTTTTTCTGTAACTTAGTGCTATTCTGAAAAACCACAAAGAAATTCTTCTAAATTACTTTCATATTTCTAGGTACGGAATAGCCAAAACAGTATGTCAAAGCCTTGAAAATCTGTATGTTCTCAGCTTAATAAAAAACATTTATGAAGACATTGAGCAGACAATTGTGTCCTGTTATGGTTTAAAATGTGAACACTGAGAAATTACACAGCAAAAAAAAAAGGTTGAAGAGGTGAAAAACAAAATCAATTTCACTCTGAAGACACAAACCTACTGGTGTCTAAAGGTGTTTGTAGGCAGTAGCTATACTTGATAAAATCCTCCAGAATAAAGGTGTTCTGTAACTCTTTTTTTTTTTCCAAATAACTGCCCCAAACTTAGACTTGTTTTGGCTACATCCCCCAGCAGTTCTTTAATTGTATCTGTCACACCTGCTGGGAGTGTGGCTGTGATGACTGTAAATTTTACAACACAGCATCCTCTGGTATAGCAGATTAAATATGCTCCAGCTGTTAGCTGGGGATGTTGTGTTGTTCCTAGCCTGGCTGTAACAGGGATGGATCCCTGATTTGGGATGCTGTTTGGAAACACTGCTGTGGCCACTGTTAAATGGTTAAGTGGTGATGTTGAACTGGGTGATAAATAGAGGTGGGGATAACATGATCCCTTAATAGGGACGTATCAGTGTGGGTTTAAAAGATGAACTGAAGATGACACTCAGTTTTGTGTCTGTCTGACAGTTGATATAGTTGCCTCTATTGATTCTATGATTCTACTGGAATAATTCTAAGTCTTTTCTGACACTTTCATAGCATGATTTTCAGTTGCACCCAAGGCCTGCTGAAATCGATAAGAAAACTTGTTCTGTCTAATGGGTGGTGGATCACACCCTTGGAGCAAGCTGTGCGGAGAGCATCTCTGCTCAGACATGCTCCCATCTATTCCTGTCCATACTGAAGTAGCATTTTACATCACCTAGAACACAGTAAGTTTCATGGTGCCCAGTAAGAGCTTCAATAAATAGAGGGTTTTATCACCAACAATCAAAGATGCATTAGGATCTAGCAACACAGAAAAAATTATGGGCCAAAAAGGTATCCAGAGTTTTTGAGAATATTTTTTAGGACAATTCCTGCAAGCAATTGAATCCTTCACATGCTTACAGTTATGGTTTGTCAGGTAAGTAATCTCACCACCACTGGATAAGGCAAGAAGCCACTCATGTGCTGCGAGTGTCCTGTTCCTCTTGGTGGCACTGCCCCATCCAGCAGAACTGACTCTCTCTGTGAGCTTTCTGACGTGACAGAGCCCAGCTGAGATATGACACTGTTAGGGAACGGTGCTTTTTATGGGTCATGCGCTTCTCAAGCCTGTGTGGCACATCTGCTTTGCACGGTATTTGTAGCCGCTGGTTGCCCGATTGTCTGCATGGGCTACCAGGTGCATCCCAGCTGCTGAGCGCGGTTGCTCAGTCGAATCACTGATGAGTTGACAGCTTTGCGTCCTTCTCATGTCCCTCATTTGATCACTCTGCTTTACCCATCACTATGCCTTGGAAAAACTGGGTGTTTCTGCAGGGCAATGCTAGCTCTAACACTTTTCCAGTACACACAGAGAAAGAGCAAATGGGTGACAGGTCTGTCCCACTTGGGAAGGACGACATGTCCTTCAGCTACAGAAACATCTGAAGAGGGTTCCCTCTGGAATCCCAGATTGCTCATAAACAACTTTATGTGCCATTTTATACACCATTTATATGGCAGGTGCTTTTATAAGGCATTATTAGGTCATATTGTCCACTTGTGTGTGTGCACTTGTGAGCATTCAATATGGCACACAGGTGAGCCGTACAACCTGGGCATCCTCACGACAAGAGATGCTATGGGATCACAGAGGGAGAAACAGGTTTGTTTCCTTTATAACGCCAGTGGAGGCTCAAACCAAATGAGATGGGTAGGACATTTCTGCATGTAATTCGAGAGATATTGCACACCCTGTCACTACCAAGCAGTGTTTTCTTTCTCTAGCGTGTATTCCTTTAGGCTCATGTCATTCAGTCTGTGATTATTTAGAGGAAGCAGGTGGAGAATTCCCAGTGAGAGAGATAATATAGATGGAAATGAACTTGTCTGTGCAATCAGGCTAAACTGTTTTGAGAGAATTCAAGCACATTTGTTGCATGAGAAATTCCAGTTACCATTATCTTCCACCTCTCACGTTTTCTGCATCTTCTTTCATTGTTCCCCCCACCAAGACCTCCCTCTGTCTCCAGTGGAAATCGGTAATGACTGTCTCTCTGGCAGTGTAGCTAACAATATTTGAAACTTACTGTACAATGTCTGCTGCTTTTTTATTTCCTACATTATTAGCTCTGTTTACCCCAATCTTCTGAAATCCTGTAACAGTCCGCTCCTTCTACAGCCTCCAACATCCTTTTATTTCCTTTTAATTCACGCACTTCTGGTGGGCAAAAATAACACAGGTTCTGTCTACTGACAGAAGGGCTGCCAGCAAAGCAAGATTAGTTCGGTGCCTCTTTCTCTAAAATGTTGCCCCATACGTCCTTTGGGAAAAGCACTGCTCAGACAAAGGTGAGCCACAGCCAGGAATCAACGTGCTATTTAAAACCATAAATATCTTTATCATCTTATCCCTCTAAAGGCTGAATGGAAGACTGACTCAGGCTGCTATGGTCCTGCAGCGCATTTCCATAATGGGTCTAGATGCACAGTGGCACAACCTGACATTTCGTTATTTTTAATAGTGCTAATGCTGGAAGGAGCTGCTGGTGCGAGTGCACATTCCAGCAGCAGGCGGAGGTATTAATGTGGAATCACGGCAGCAAGTGCTGAAAGATATGTGGCTGAGAGAAAAGGCAGTGCCACTGGCAAGGATACAGTACACAGACTAAGATTCAATTACACAATATTTATAGGTCCTTACCTTCTGTTTCAGTGGTGTGCAGCTGCAAAGAAGGAAGAATAAACCTCTTCCACTAGCAGGGCTTCTATGGGACACCCAGTAAGTCATGAACAGTAGCGCCTTCTTGACAAAGAAGAGAAAGGACTGCCCTATGTGTTTGGTTTTGTGCCACAGCCCAAAGTTGCTCCTGCTGTGCATACTGCCCTTGGCAGCTTTTGCAAGTGAAGGGCAGGTATCATTCATTTTTTTGAGAAACGGTGTTTTTCTGGAATTCTGCAACATCTTTTCTCCTCCTCACCCTAAGCTTTTCTGCTCCAGCCCATCAGGAAGTCTGGTTCCTCCTTTGGGGCAGAACTTCTCTCCTGGGGCTCTGCAGCCCCAGGGAGACATGGGGCTCCAGCTTGGTCCTGGCCAGAGGATGGATTGAGACAGGAGACACTGCTGAGCACGGCACGAGAAATTGCTGGATGTGACAGATACCGGCGCAGGCATCTGACAAAAAGTCACAGATGGTGCTCCAGGGGATGGCTGGGTTTTGCAGGTGGTTGAGGTGGAGTTATGTGAGAAATGGCTGAAATTCACAGATGAGTGGAGGGGAGCGCTGGGGACTTTTCAGGAGCACAGACTTGCAAGACCCACAGCACCTCAGTCACTGCATCAGTAATTGCACGTGAAGCTGAGCTTGCCTACATAACTGTACCAGAAACACCAGATTTGAGCACAGATGTTGCAGAATGGGGACCGATGGGGAGGAGGTAATTCAGGCAGGGATGTCCATCTGGGAGGAGATGGAAGTCTTCCCCAGTCCTGGAAAACAGGACTCAAACAGACATGACCCAGAGAGTGAAAGAGGTGCCTAGGGAAGAACCAGAAAGCCCCTAGAGATAGCAGCTTTATGACTTTATGAGATAGACTTTATGACCAGCATATGTGCATCCCACTGCTGGACATCACGGGTCAGGGGGCAAATACTGATCCTTGGGAAGGATTTTATTCTAACCCAGCACAAAGGAGGGAATTTGTGGATTCCAGAAACAGCACTGTAAGGGTATCCCTTGCTGCAAATCTTCCTTTGCTCCTTCCTCTGAGGCCCCCAGGGTGCGTTCCCCCTGGCTGTGTGTGTTGTTTAGCTGGGTGTAATGTGGGAGCTGGCACAGAGAAAACACATCCTGGTGACCACCGCTGCAGCTCAGCTGAGCTCTTGGGGACCTGCAGGACAGAGGAAAGCCCCAGTAAAAGTGGGAGACAGAGTAGGTCCACCCTTCAGGAAAGCACGTAATTGTTATCTCAAATCTTCCTAATTCTTCAGTGAACTACAAAAACACCTATGAAGGGGCCTAGGCAGGTCAAATTTTGCTATTGCCAAGTGTGCAGCGATGACTGACTATAACAAGGCAAAATTAACAAGAGAAATCATCTCCCTTCATCTCTGAAACATATTTCAAATACTTCCAATAATTTACATTTTCCTTTGCCCTTCTCTTTGCATGCAGAGTGAGGCAAACCCTCAGCAAACTCATAACTTGACCCTCTGCTGACCCTGCACACTGATTCCAATATTGAGTTTTTATAGAAAACATCAAGAGCAATGGATTACATTTGGATAAACATGTAGGATAATTTTTTTTAAACCCACCTCCTTCTCCTGCCTTTCTTGTATTTAGGTGCCAGCTGAGATAGCTGAGTAGAAGTGCCTGAAGCTTTGGAATGGGTTACTTTGTAAAAAGTCCAGTGTGCTGCTAGGAAATGAGGAATTTTTAATTACACCAAAGTCCCCTGAGACGGGATAGGATGGGTCATATGAACAACGCAATCTGCCTGTCGCAGGTAAGCAAGCCACGAATAACAAATGGACTCTAATTTAGGAATGTAAATAGAGAGATGCCTGATTTGAGACACCAAAGTCTAAACATTTTAGGCATCATTGTATGAATAAAGCAGGCAATTTTGCACAGTCGTCTGCGCTCATAATGGGCCCTGGCTAAATCCAGTTTCCAATAGCAAGGTTTCAGGGGAGATTTAATGGTGCTGCAAATAGCGCTGCACAAAGTACAGTAACCAGTTACTTCCTTTTAAGTTACAGCAGCATTTTTAACTAAAAAAACCTGTTTTCTGCACATTGTTCAGATTTTCGTTATAGAAACACCTCTTGGAGTTATCTTAGCTTTGCACGACAGCTAAACCAAATTCACAGTCCTTATCTCTAGTATCATCTGCTATTTTTTCAGGATTTGTTAGCCAGGATCTAAGCAGGTTCAGTCCCTCTCTTCACAGTATTATTTATGTATTTTGATTTGATGATACTTGGGTAGCGTAAAAGCCCTGGAATTGACTCTTTCTGGTAGGACTGGATGTCTGGCTGATCTGAGGTGCAGACCATCACTTATTTTTTTCCCCTGTACCTGCAGTGCCTGCATCCACACTGTGTGGGCACAGCTTTGCCTGGGAGGATGGTCCCAGGGGAGGTCACAGCTCAGCATCACCCACAGCCACGCACTGGGGATGTTTCCCATTAAAACTGGATTTTGGGTTCAAATCCTCTGAGGCTACAGACAGCTCAGCCCAGACTTCCCACATCCTGGTCGTTGGTGTGGAGGCGAATGGCCCCCACCAGCCCAGTGGTCCCTTTCTTGGACAATGTCCTCTGGATGCCATCTTCTGCATGGGGAGCAGCAGGGCTGCCTCGCTGGAATGCTGCCTGATAGTGTCAAAACCCAGGGGAGACAGATGGCAGCTGCTGGGCTACAAAAGCACAAATTATTTCCTAAATAATATACACCTCTCCTTGTCTTCTCTGTTGCTGACAGAGGTATCACAAACCCACGTTTACTTTCTCTCCTTGCTCCACCAGGTAGGAATAGCCCAGGGAGTCCAGTTTAACCCTCCCTTCCAGAAAAGTGTCAAGAAAATTGCTTTTCACATCACGGGCCGTGGCTGAAGTGTATCTTAAAGGCAGAGCTTAATATGGAGTAAATACTTGGGTGAGACCAAAGCAGAACATTTTAAGGAGTATTGTTGCAGAACAGAGGGAAATGTGAGTGGGACTTTGCAGTTGTCTCAGGCCACTCTGACACTAGTGCAGTTGCACTTGGCCTTCAGATCCACCCACAGAGGTTTCGTTTTGCACGCCCCGAAAGGAGCTGCTGTCAGAGAAAGGAGTCTCTCAAGAACAAACAGCAGAGGGAGAAGGGTGCTCTTAGGATGACATTTTCAGGCCAAGGAGACGTCTGTGAAGGAGGCCTGTGGGTACATACAAATCACATTTAGCAAAAATGAAGATATAGTCCCCCTACACAATTACTTGCAGTTGAGGCTTCAGTTTCTTACCTACATGTGTGTTTTATTATTCCCCAAACTTGTTGCTTGCATACGTCATGTAAACAAGCACAGCTGATGAATAAATAAGCTGCAGGGTTAATGTGGATAGTCTTCTCCAGCATTAGTGACCAAGTTCTGGTTCTCTTGAGCTTGTATGTGGAAACACGGTTAAAAATTAATTATTTTCACCACATCCTTTTCAGCTTTGCTGTTGTGGTACAGAATGTCCCTCCAAGAAACAAGCTAAAACCCCGTTAAGCCAAATCAACTTTTCCTTCTTCTTGTTTTTTCTGTGATGATTTTGTTGGAAAGACTGGTTGAAGGTGAATTTGGTGTCACTCTATTACAGGGTAGTTTTATGACCATGCAAGCAGAACAGTAATTCATTTAGAAATTATATTTAACATAGATCAAAATGTAAAGATCAAAATGTAATGAGGGTGGTGAAAGACTGGAACAGGTTGCCCAGAGAGGTGGTAGATGCCCCATCCGTGGAAACATTCACGGTCAGGTTGGACGGGGCTCTAAGCAAACTGATGTAGTTGAAGATGTCCCTACTCATTGCAGGGGGGTTGGACTAAATGACCTTTAAAGATCCCTTCCAACCCAAACTGTTCTATGGTTCTATGATTCTATGATCACAGTAGAGATCATATACTGTAAGAGGATAAAAGGAGTTTAGAAACAGGTCATCATATCCATGGCAACATAGGAAAGATCTTTTCAACAAAGAGAGGAGTTCTTTGCCTACCTGTAATTGCCTCATGAACAACTGGTACAGCACTTCAGGGGGACTGGTGAGCAGTCGGTTAAAGTGTTATTTTGGGAGGACTTTGGTCCCTCTGCAGTGTCGAGTGAGTGCAGTCCTCAGGAAGCAGAAAGGAAGAACAGCACAAATTGTGAGCAGCACCCAAGCCTGGCTCCCCTGGCGCCCCCTCGTCTGCACACTGAGGTGGGTGGGAATCTTCCATTTCGTCCCTTCGCCCACCCAAGGATGACGTTCAGCAACACAAAGGCAAAGGCACAGATAATGGGGAGAGGGTTTCTCGGAGAAGGCCAGGCACCCTGTGTGGGGAGGTGGTTGGGAGAACAGCAGAAAGCAGTTGCCCACCAAGGAAGAGGAGCAGCCACATCTGGTGGGCAGGAGTGTCCTCACTCAGGGGGGGAACCAGGCCACGGATCCTGGCAGTGCACAGGAGTTCACATTGCCCATGGAGAAACACCTCTGGACTGTTTTTTTGTATTGACAGGCCACATAAAGGTCTTCAGCACATATTTACTGAATATCTGTGTGAGTTCAGAGTGAGCAAAATTGGAGCTTGCTCTTTATATCTCCTGAGGAATATCGTTTGCCTAATCGACCTTCAAAAGTCACCCACAACCAACTTTTTTACACAGTACAAATGATACAAAGCTCTCTGCATTAACTGATGTACCTATACAGACAAGCAGAGGTATAAACAACCTTTAGTAGCATTCATAATTAGGTGCCTATCAGGAGAGTTTGTTTTCAAATCTGTACCAATTAGTATTTTACAGAATCTTACATGACAATCAGAAGAAAAAGAAAAAAAAAGATTCTTAGAATGTGTGTAGACATTAATATTTATTTACCTGTCTACCTTGCTATTTATTTATTTATTCATTCATATTTATGCAGGTTCCTTACTTACCATTGCCTTAATGTGATGCTACATTTTGATGTACTCTTGATCATTTTGCAATCAGTTACAAGCAAAACAGATGCCTTTCCTATTAACATGCTGCTAGGTCTCACCCCTCCAATAAAACAGATAAGGCACAAGTCTGGAAGGATGGGAAGGAATTGTCTCTCATGAAAACTGGTTTTGATTACTTCTTCATGCCACTCTGCCATCCACTCTGAATTTCCCACATATGTTTTCAGCAGAATCTGCACAGCTTCCAAGTGCTTGCTTCTGCTACAGTTTGATATTTTCTGGTGTTATCACTTGTACAGGACTTGAACAAGATTCCCTTTTTGTCTGTCTTCATAACCACCTCCTTGTCCAGAAGGCAGATCCACTTAATAATGTGATTTCTTGCATTTCACCCTTCATTTTACTTACGAATCACTGTCCATTGCCAGTGCAGCCCTTTCAGCTCTATGCTGCCAACTGAGCTTTCCTCTGCCAAGTTCAAGATGAGCTTCTTGAGATCAGGAACTTGGTCAGAACGTGACCTTCGTTGTAAATATATGACGTGAATATGACAAGCCCCAGGATTTTGCCTGCTCGAGCAGAAATAGCCAAATCCCAGCACTATTTCGCTCTCATTCCCTCAGCTGGATGGCCCACAAAGCGATGAGAGATGGTGTCATATCAAACCCTACATCCAACTATAGGAACAGGAGTTAGAGGTTCAGCAAAGCCACTACCTGAGGATCTTGTTATGCAGTCGTCTTTCATGATGCTGTGCTCTTGGCGTGCACTGGGGTATGTGCCACGGCCAGGGCAGCCTTGCGACTCTTCACCTGCAAGTGACTACATCTTGGAAGCCAGTACTTTGGTGCAGCAGGGATGGGGATGCCCATCACCATGCTTACACGAAATTTCGGTGTTTAATTCGTAAGCGAAGCTGTATACCCTCTGCTCACAAGCACACCGAAGGCTGGGACACTCTTCCACAAGATCTGACGTGACAGGGCTCATAAATACTTCTGGCCTCTTGTTACTGCTCATGCGAATTAAAATGGATGCCTAGATAGTGTGGGGGAGTGGAAGAAAAGGAGCAGAAGTGGCAGCACTGTAGGATTTTTTTATCTCTTCGGAAGGTCTTTGGAGAGAGCTGTTTCCCCAAAAGGCATGTGTGAGCACCTGCAGGAGGATCAGAAGAGGCACTGGGTCTACAGCTGGTGGCAAATGCTGATGGACTGGGAAAATTTCTCAGTTCACAAGCAAAATTTCTGTGCAGAGCTAGAGGTGAGATCCTAGGAGGCCAGTTAGGGAAGTCATCAAGGGTAATGTAGGGATGCATCAGCGCAAGAAGCTGTGAGACGTGAGCCCCAAATACCTTACTGAGCCATGCATGGTGGGTGCTTTACCTGAATCTGTCAAAAGATGGGTGATAAACGTTGGCATTCCCAAGTTAGATTAAGGCAAGGCTTATTTTTCTGCTGTTATTTGTTGTTGTTATCTTTAGCAGGGTCTTGGCCTCATCCTGATATGGTGAGTAGGGAAAAATGTGAAAACTCAGAAAATTATTTTGAGGCCATGAAACTCATTTGGTTAATGCTAAAATGATTTTCTAATACAACACAGCTCTACAGTAGGGATATTTAATTCCTCTCAGAGCTGGGTTTAAATTTGTACTTACACTGAAAATGTATTAAATTAACATTTTAAAAAACATTTTAAAAACAGGCTAATACATCCTGTCATGTTCTATCTCAGCACAAATGCATACTGAAAAGTTACAATAAATGACAGTCTATTTATGCCAGAAATACCAATAGGCCTTCAACTATAGCAATGCAAATGATGCCACTCTAATTAAAATTGGTAAATGGCTATATTCAGTTTTTTAATGAAAATATTCTTCCACGCATTTCCAATCTCCAGCACCATTTCATTTTGTCTATAGTGGACAAGGAATTAATTACTTCAATTGGAGTTTAAATCTCCATGAATACACTGGTAATCAAAGGCTTCCTCTATTAGCACTTAAATGAGCTATTCTGCTATAAACGAGCTGGTGGAGGTCTGCACTAACTTCAAATTTGCTTTCACTTTGGGAATTAGACGGAATAAATGTTAGGTAGTTATGAACACTGACCAGCTGGCCCGAGCTGTTTGTGCTGTGCAGGGGATTAGCTATGACGGTGAGACATCCTGAGTGTATGCAATTCAGCAAAGCGACGAGGTGCTTTCAGAAGTGTGATTAAGTGGAGTGCATTTTTTTTTTGTGTCATTACAGCCTGGAAATGACAGGCCATCCCAGGGCTAACTGAAGAGCAAATAGGACACCAGTTGAAGGGTAATGAGGGGAAAAAAAACATCAGAGAACTACAGGAAACCTGGGGACAAGGCTTTCTCTTTGCTTCCCTATCTGCTCCCAGTGCTGGGTCTGTGCTAGCCACCCTGGTCTCTTTTCCTGTCAGTGATGGGAAGATATGGGGTTCCCACGGATTTGACAGGGGATGCAAGTTCCCATCTTCACTTGGTTTCTGTGATATTTCTGGTTAAGCCCCACAGAATAGTAAAAAAATGGCAGTCTTCATATCTCTTCCTCTTACTATGTTTAATATTCTGGTGATTTTTTAAAAAATTCCCGTGCCATCAAATGCCATCCCTCCTCTGCTGCTGATAGGAAGAAAAAGTAGAGCGTCACCTGCCATCTGGGACACGTGGCAGATGGTGTTTCCAGGTGCTCCAAGAGAAAAACAGTCTCTTTGTGCATTACAAGTCTTTCTTTTT
>VXBO01010937.1:50693-137118 GCA_013400135.1 Rhinoptilus africanus | reverse complement strand
TTTTTTTTTTTTTTTAAAGGGATGAAGGATTAAAGCATCTTAAATTCATCAACAAATAAGCCCTTAAGATTTTAACACTGGACTATGGAAGATGGCATATGCTTCTGTGCAAGCATATCAAGGCGATAACTAGACAATAATGAACAAGAGCCTTTGGTGCAGCTGTGTTGTCCGCATTGATCTTGATCAAAAGGATGTCTGATTTCCACAGGCTCACAGGTGTTGGAATCCTCCATCATCCCAGTGCTGCAAACAGCCATGGTGGTGCCTGCCATCACCTGCATGGAGACCACCCTTGCATGGTGCCGGGTGGCCGAGCAGCATCATGGTGCAGGGCATCCCAGTTTCTGAAGATCACTCCTGGACATCCTTCTCCAACGGAACATGGCCCACTTGGCCTCCTGAAGCCCCACTTCTACTGATTATCCCCTAAATCTTCCTGTAGCCATGACCAAGGGGACTGGTAACAGTTTGCAGGTGGCGCTCCAGCCTGTCAGGAACTACAGTACCTTTAGGGTAAAATAAAGCTGATTCAGGAAAAGTGGGATCAGACTTTCAAAGGCTTAATACAAAGTGGCCAAGGTTTGGCCTCCCCTGTGGCCAGCAAGTTGTTGTTCTTGACAGCAGGTTTTTTTGCCTGCATTGCAGAGTTATGATTGCAGCTTAAGGAAACCTGCTTTGTCATTCCTGCTGTAAAACAAGGCCTCCCAGCAAATCACCGCCCAGAAAACTGGACAGTTTCCCTTCACAACTGATCCTGGTACTTGCTTTATTTCCTGCTATGCAGACTATTGTTTCCGTGAAAGAGCTATTGTGAGATGGATAGGTGGAAAGCATGATCTCCTGATTGTGTTTGTGCAAAGGCCAGGACCGTTACGGGGCCAGGATTCCTTATGGGGCCACAGGATATTACTAGAACAAAAGCTCTGCATTATGTGCAACACAGAGAAGGACTGTATAGATTTCAACAGGAAAGGAGTCACTAACTAGTGCAGAGCATCACTAATGTCTTAGTTTTCATATTGTATATGAGATTTAATTGCTCCTTGAGATTTATTGTGACTAGTCATTGGGTAGTAACTCATTAAAATCATTCTCCTTCTTTGTATACATAGTTTTACTTTATTCTGTGCATCAACACTAAATTATAACATCAGAAAACCTCTGAGTTTCAGACTTGGGCTCAGGTATCACTGTACCCCTCCCCTGCTCTGTTTGCATCTGCTCTTGACAGTACTTGGGCAGGCTAATGAGCTCCATGGACCAGCCACTCATGTTCAGGCTTGAGAGTTTCATCTGATCTCCTTTTTTTTTTCTTCCTCCACAAGTGGTGCTTGAGCAGAAATCCAGACTCACTGCAACAAACCCCTTTCATATAACACTCGGGACAACAGAAAACCAGAGTAAAACAATGTGTCAGTCCAAAGCACTTCAAGTAATAGAGTTCTCTTTTTTTTTTTTTTTTCCTTCTCATAATATAACGTCTTTCCCAAGAATCATTATTTTCCACTTGCTCTACCCCTGCATTTAGTAAACGAAAAATGAAGCTACCCATTTCAGTCAGGCTCTGCTGACTTCCTGTGCATGCTTTGCTGCCATAGGAAAAATATCGTGCTCTGTCTGAATGTTTTCCCAAGTCTGATGTGTTTTTTCTGTAACTCATTGTCTATTCTGTTAAACAGTATGTTAAACAACTTTATTGTAGCTGTGGTACTAATATCCTTTTTCTTTGTGAAAGTAAACATATTGTGGTGAGTAGTACTGACTCTAAAGTCTTAGAAAATTAGTGATATCTCATGCAGTTTTTTATTTTACTTTCAGAAAGTTGGTTTTCATCAGTTTTTCAGAAGTGTGTATCTGGCTGTTCACAGCTGTACCTTTTGCTGAAAAGTTTTAACCAGTAACACAGCTAGGAGAACTATTTTTTTTTTCCCTGACGTGATATTGTTTTTGTAGACGAAGTTCTGGGCTTCTTGGAAAGTACAAGGATAAATACCACCTCCTGCTTCCAGCCTTATTAGGGACATGCTGATGTATTTTCATGACATGTCCATTGCAGTTAGTGGTAGATGAAGGTTCACAGTCACTCACAGGAACAAAGAAGAACAAGAACTGCTTGATCTCAAAGAATAAAGTGCTTGATATGAAGTTAAAATCATATTTGTGTTCATTAAAGGATCTTTGTAATGTGAGCCTTTTGCATCAGAGCAGAGAGAGATGCTGGGGTTACAACAAACTGCTGTCATGGCAAGAAGGACCTTGTTGTAAGAGAACTACCCCAGGAGGTTTTATTAACATCCTTTTTGTGTTAGCATAATCAACAATATCAATTCAGTAGAAATATGAAGGGGAAAGAAAGCCTGATGACTTGCTGAGAAATGCAACCTCCTGAAGTCCAGCAACTTCACTGAAGGTAAATTGTCTAAGCAATGGTCCAGGAGCAGAGATGGTACAACTCACAGCTTTAAAATGTATGCTTAGAGGAAGCCTGATTAAGAAATTTCTCAGAATGAAGTTGATGCAGAGACTTGTTCAGAGGTAGCACTGAGCATTTATAGAAAAGTGTTGACTGGCTAAAGACTAAGATTTATTGGTAATCAAGCTGTGCAGGGCCATGCACTTGAAATGCAGAGATGCCACCTGAGTATGACAAAGAGATGCAGAATGACTGGAGAAGTGAAGGACCAAGTATGGGGTTTACTAGTGCGACCACCAGAATTGAGCTGAAGAAGGGCCAGGGAGAAGAAAGTACATGATCCTACATGAGGGAAGAAACATCCCAGGCACAGGTGAGGGATAAAAAAAAAAAGATTCACAGCTTGAGAGGGTGAAAAACTGGGAGGATCAGGCATTGTAGGGGAGTAATAGAGAGGAGAAGGGAGAAAACAAGGTGCTTAGAGATCTGAGTAGAGGCAGGGCACAATGGGACAAGGAAAGGAGGGGCAGCTGGTTTCAAGATGCATTAAAAAAATTTGAAAAGTTATGGAGAGCAGGAAGTGGGGGAGGAGTACAGCTCCAGCTATGGCACTGTGGACAGGCTGCAGGAGGCAGAGGGAACAGGCACTGCAGACGGGTTAGAGACACTCACAGAAACTGAAGTAGGATTTGCCACCCCCAGTCAGATGCCTGTCGTTTGAAGCCACCAATATAATTTTTATGAGGATGCCATGGTAGATGCTTGAAAAAAACAAAGCAGGGTGCAGGAAGAGACATTAGTTGGTGAAGATTTATGGATTTGCAAGAATCATCTGTCCAAGGAGTATATAAAACAACGGGCGAATCCCATAATGACACAGCGACCTTCCTGCCTGCAAAAAGGAACTTCTCTGCCTTTCTCCTTCCTCCCACGCTATGCAGTTCCCATCCCCTTCCTGGAAGAAAGTGAGAAAACAGATATTCCCCTAAGGGACAACCACTAAGAATTCATTCAAGGGACAACTAGGCAAGAATAAATGAGAAAAGAAAGCAGTGGGATTCGTTGGGTGACTGGAAATGTGGCAGAAAAGGAGTTAAAGGTCACCAGGAATAGCACCAGAGAGAGAGAAAAGGCTATGAATTTGTCCATGAAAATAAATAAAGGGAAGCAGCCATGAGGAGGCACGGTATGTTCTCCTGCATGGTGTAATGAAGATGCTATTACAGCTTCCACTGATGGAGAAATTGAACATATGCCAAAACACCGCAGCCTTGAAGAACAAAAGAATCTAAAAATTGTGTTTGAGAGTCTCCTGGAAGATGAGAGACCTACAAATTAACAATTAACATGCCTGTTCAGGGGCTACCGCATAAAAATTGTCCTGTCCCTGCTGAGAGACAGGCAGCACGCAACCGCTCAGCACATGGGGGATGGCACAGATCAGCTTTCCCTGCTGATGGAGCCCTGTCTGCATGAGCATGGAGCAGATTTATTGGTGCAGGGGAAGCCTGGCTGGCCAGGCTGGACCACAGCAGGGTGTTAATAAATCCTCCAGTACACAAAAAAAGGTGCCTGTGCATAATCCATTCACTCAGATCTGCCCAAAGGGCTGTGTATTGCTTTTTTGGTGAGATGTCTCACAGTACATTAGGTGACTCACTGGACCTGTTACAGACATAGACACCTACTGAAACCTGCTGGAGATGCTGAGCTTTCAGAATAGGACCACAGCTCATGGTGCTGGGGCCTCCTGGCAGTGAAGTACAGTGTTTTGTTGGTTGTCTGAAGGGTCAAAGCCACAATATATGTGAAAATTAAGTTAAAGGGAGCCCATGTGTGTATTTAACTATAGGACAAAATCCCTTGGCTCTTCTTCCCTGAGACTAAATAGCCTGATGCTGCAGTTTTGGAAGTGTGCTTGTGACTAGACACGGCATGACCAACTGGTGTCACGGGCAGGCAAAATGGAACTACTTAAAGGTGAAAGACGAAAGGTTGCACTGAGGAGGTGACCTGTGGTGTGCATCCAGTTATTTGTAGGTGCCGCAGAAGGAGAGAACTTAGAGTAACATTCAAATTCTGTTCATTTCTACAACCGACCCAGAAAACTGACTGTGTGTATCTCAGGATATGATGGAAGATTAATGCAGGATGTAAAAGAAGTGTAAATACATTCTTAACTCCATGAAGCTTACAGGCTGCATATTTCTAGTTGTTTTTTTTTTTACCAAGATGCCTTCAGGCTACTGGCAGTGGCAAATATTAATTAAGCAAAGGGAGTGCTTGATCTATTGAACAATGTTCTATAGTTATAATCATATATAGGGCAATAAAAACATAAATCAATAACATTGGCTATTTAGTGCTCATTGCAAGATTTACTTAGGATCAGCTGAATAGTTTCAAATCCATCTGAGTGAAAGAGGTAGGTCAAATACATTATGCAGCATAAAATTAGCCTACTCTGACATTTTCACAGTGGGTGAACTTCCAAGAGCAGAGGGGATGATGACAACTGCTTGTGTCCCTCATGATAAGTACATTTTCTATAAAGATAGATGGTAGCATCTCTGGTTGCTAAGATCCCTATTTAACATATAGTGTATGAAATATTTAACAAATCAAGGGAAACACAGCAAAGATAAAGAATGATCTGATAAAGAATAAAGCCTGGTTTACCTCTCAGGCTTTACTTATTGCTTTTTGTCATCTGTTCAGCTGAGCAGGTGACTCATGTGATGCTTCTTCCCTGGAAGAGTTCAAGGCCAGTCTGTATGGGCCTTTGAGCAACCTGGTCTAATGGGAGGTGTCCCTGCCCAGGGCAGGAGGGTTGGAACAATAGGATCCTTAAGGTCCATTCCAACCAAAACCATTCTATGATTCTATGATGTTTGTGCAGAGCAGTGGTGGTGACCTGCAGTGTGGCTTCAGTCCACAAGGACCTGAGATGCTCGGAGCTGCCCTCACTGCTCCACTTGAGGAAACATCTGAGCAGTGCATTTTGGTCCATGGCCCTTGTGCCTCCTGCCTATTCCTGTCTTTTCCATGCTTATGCCTGCCTGGGCTTTCAGACTGTTCCTCAGCCCTGTGGAGTTCCAGGCAGATTGTTTCTGATTCAGATCCCACACACTGAAAAGCACACATATATTGTGTACAGTGCAAGGACACATCCACCACACACAGCTTGATGCCAAGAAGCCTTATAATACACTTTTATTAAGCATGTGTAGCAGGATATAAGGCCTAAAAGTACCACTGTGAGCATCGTGCCTCTTGTGCTACTCAACACAGGCTGGAGGGCAATCCCAGATGAATCACTGTTTGAAGTATTTGGCAGCACTGAGAAGGTCACTTCATTTCTTTTTAAAAAATTCTGATCCTGGAGCAGCTGCCATCACCACTAGTAACATGTTACAGTGCTTTGCTGCTCTTTGTAGTAAGTTGGTACATCTTTACTTTCTATCTGACTGTATTTAGGCTAAAAATAGCTGTTTATTTTGAGTGTCATTTCTCTGGGTAGGTAAGATAAGCTTGTGATGAAGTTAGAGCTTAACTTATGTTTAATAACCTGAGAACTCCCGGAGTGTTTTGACATTTTCCAAACTGCTAATACTCATACTTCACTGTGGACCTGGTTCAATTTTTCATCCTTCTCTTCCATCTGTAGATCCAAAGGTCGCACATTTGTCTTTGCCTAATCCTGAGAGCTCATGTTCAGCTAGTTGGTCACCACTGTCCACACAACTTTCTCAAAGTCGTGCTCATGAGAGGTTTTCTGTACAAGTGTGCCATCCACTCTCCACATTGGAGGTACTCCTAGAGGCTATGGGTTTGGTTGGAGAAAGAGCTCAAACTCCACAAGAAGCCAGGTCTCTGCAGTGAATCCACTCCTGTGTATCCTTTTTTACTGAAAGACTCCTTGCCAAAGCAGACTGGTTTCTGTCCTCACTCGTTCCTCTTATTTGCATGTCCTAATTTTGAGGGAACTGTGAAAACACCAATGTTTGAATCTGACTTTGAGAATGCTCCTTATCCTAGCCTGAGAATAATGGAGGTTTTGGGGGATACTTGGGGTTACTGCAGCACCTGGCTTCTGTCTAGTGCAACATTAATCTAAAAGAGACATGCAATGGAAAAACTTTTTTTCCCTCCCCTTTTTTCCTGGTGAAAATGCCAGAAGATCAGCTGTTCTCACTCTATCCTTAATTAAGCATCAAAGGAACATCCTGTTCCCACAATATTTTACATAATGGCCAGCCAACAGGATAAATTAATACAGGAACAAACAGGGAACAAAGTTGGGGAAAAAAAATGAGAAGAGCTGCTGAAATAAAGGAAAGCCGTGCCATGTAGGACAGAGAAAATGGCAGATGAGAAAGGTGCCAGAAAATAATAATACTGAGTAAAAAAACATACCTCAAACCACTGGGAGAATCAGAGTGATGAGGTGGAAAGGAAGAAGGACTCCAGCATATGCAGACGGAAAAAAAAGGAAAGCATCCAGTTGTCTCCATTATCACATCTGTTCCTGTATCCTCTCCCTACAGGAGTCAGTGAATGGTTCCTGATCTTCCTGACAGCTGCTCATTCTCTATGTGTCCATGTCCTGGTGTACTCAGTGGTCCCACCACCTTCTACCTTCTCAACTAGAAATCTGGCTTATCACCCTAGCCCATATGCCTGACAACCCGTGTATAAATCTACTTAAGTCCTGAGAAATGAAAAATAAAAGGCTTGATTTGTTTGCTGAAGTCCTCATATCAAATAAATGGAGAAGATGTGCTTAAGACATGTGGTCACCAGCCCTTTGGGTTTTTTTATTTTATCCTTTAGATGACGACTTCCAAGCTCTGGTTCATGGTGCACCAGTGAGGACAGGAAACAATCCTCAGGACCATTTTGACTCTGCATTTTTCTCTTGCAGATTAGATGGTGCAAGCGCACAGAGCTCTCTGGGAAGCTGTCTGGCTTGGCAGCTCTGTGTGGGCCAAAGTGTCTGGAAACTGCTGACACCAACCCCTCCAGCCCTCTCTTCAGACAGCCCCCATCCTGTAGGGAATACGTGGTATCTTTACCATTGTCTTCCTCTTTCCTCTGGGAAGCGAGTGCGCAGAGATGGCAGAAGAAAGGCCCAACTCCTTTAGCAACAGAACAAGGCTGAGAAAATTACAGCCATGCTTCTGAATACTCATTAAGAGGAGCTTTAATCTAAAAGTGTGGAAACAGACCAAATGGTTTATTTGCCTCTGCCAAGCTGATTGCTGCTGCATGGGAACATTTGTCTCTGAAACTTCTCGACTCCTGATGGTGAATGCAGCTTTCAGAGTGAGGTAACAGTTGTGATTGCTGCAGAGAATTCAGTGCGGTGTCCGTTTCAGGGCAACAACAGAGAAATGGATGTGACAGCAGAAACACTGGAATACAGCGAGGATAGAGATGCTTTGCTTTCCTTACTGTATCTATGCTTTTCAGACCAAAGGCAGGAGTACATCCAAACTATTCCCTGTTGGGGAGCAGAGGGACAGGGAAGACCGTGGGCTTGGATGCACTTTGCCTCTTTGTGTTTTCATTTGCATATGGCAGAGTCTTTTGCCGTCTTCCCTGCATCATGCTGTATCTCCCCTTCATTCGGTTTATGAGTTTTTGTCCTGTTGTCTCCAAACCACATTTAAATGCACCTTCACTGTTATCTGAAGCAGATGACCTTCCAGCCGCCACTGCTAACATTTTCAAGCCCTGCTGACAGTTCTTCATCAGTGTAAGGAGCCCTTGCTGGCTGTAAAGCACCTGCCATCCTGCGCACACCTCCGCAGAGGAAAGGAACCCAGAGCACAGCTGAAGGGCACAGCGGGACCGAAACAGAGGCAGAGAAATGGTTTGCCAGTTTGTGTTTAACACAGCTTTTGGAATGTATGCTGGTTGTCTGGTGAGGTTGTGCTGCTTTGTCCTGGCTTCAGGCTCCATGCTGGGCCTGGAAACCTGGGAAGGACTTTGCATTGCAGAGTTTGTTCATCAGGAGCTAGTTCTTTCCAGCCTTGACTGTGAGGTTGGACTGAGACTAGATAAAGCTTAATTGTTACTTTTGCTGGATTTGACTAATTATCATTAACGGGATAGCATGTCCCAGGCTCACCAGAGCAGAAATTGAGGGACTGGGTTTGAATTCTTTATTGTTCACTTGAACGATGAACTCTTTTGAAGCACAACCTTGCAAATGGTTTCTCATCCTCTTTGTATTCATCATCGTCTTTGCCTGTGAGAAGAAAACAACCAGCAGGCATAGTTGTCATGACCTTGAGCAAACTTTAGATGCTAATTACTAAACATGCGGTTTCCTGCACAAACCATTTAATTTGTATCTTTATTTACATATACTTCCCAGTATCTTAAATTATTCCATTGACTAATTCTACTTTTTCATTACCCAGTTTCTGTTTTATTAACAACGTCCGGGTCACAAATGCAGTAGCTTAAGAAAAACATCTGCCCTGATCCTGGCTCTAGCATGCAGTTTGTTAGGTCCTGTTGAATTGATACAACAAGGATGTATGATACGCTTGTTTTAATAAGAGGTTTTCTGTTCTGCATGTCCCTTGTTTCCCTGAGTGACCAGAGACGACAGAAGAAAGGCCTGAGTCCTTTGGCAACAACGCAAGGTTGAGAATATGAGAGTAACGCTTCTGCCTCCTCCTAAAAATGTGCCTCCACCTCTGAAGCTCAGAATGCCCTGTTTGCCTGTGCCAGCCCGGTCACGGCTGCATGGGAGTCTTTGTCTCTGAAACTTGACTCCTGATGACAATCGTGGTTTTCAGAATTAAGCAAAAATTCTGATGACTGCAGTGAACTTAGCAAGCTATTAAAAAGAGGCTCTAATTACTTATGGTTCATAAGGCTTATTTCTTCTCAGAGCAAACCTAGCTAAACATGAGATTTTTTTTTGTTCTGTTCTGTTTTACACTGATAAAAAGACATTTCAGAAAGGGTTGAAAAACATGGAAACAGTTAAATACCTGGTTAGTTTTCCAAGTCTAAGTATTCTGTCACATTACTAAATTTGTATAATGTGATTAAACTCATAAAAGACAATATTGCTTTCCAGAGCTTTTCTCATTCAAAATTAAGAGAAGTGTCAATTAATTTATCCTACTTCCACCGTTGCATACCAATATAATTGTAATACACATATATAGCTAAACTGAGTGAGAGAAATGAAAAGACTCAGAGTTCTCCTCTCTGAATTTCCGGTTGCCAACATTCATGCTTGTTCTTTACATCAAATTGAAAAGCAAGAAAAAGAGTTAATTGCCTGAAAAAAGCCAAGAGCCAGCAGTCCAATGCAATAAGATACTCAATGCCATACAGATGATTGTCAGCATAAGATGAATGTGAAAGAAATGTTGTAATGTATTTATATGACTTGTCACTCCTAGTGAGAAATACAATAAGGAACAGGTAAGGATCTCAGGTTAAAAAAAACGCACTTCAATGCACCACCAAACTTTATTTGGTCCTGAAAAAAAATATCTAGTTCATTACCCTGAAATTCCCCTTTTTCCTTTGGTTTCTAATGTATATTGCTGATCATAAAAGGCTGTGAAGGAAATTGTTGCCATAAACAGTGTGATACGGAATTTGCCTGTTTTGAGTGAGTACCCTTTGTCCAGTGACAGTGTCTTGGAAGTTGTGATGAGCCATGCAGCATGATCCTTCTGTGTAAAAGGCTTCATTTTGTTGTCAAGGAGACTAGCTTTTTTTTTTTTTGTCAGATGTAGCTTTGAAAGTGAAGGAGTAACATGAAGGAAAACTATGTGTAGTGGTACCTAGAAAGACCCACTTCTCAAACTCATTAAAAATTTGATTTCTCCTCCACACTTATACAGGCACATCAGTAATGAGTTTTTAGTCGTTCCTTAGTACCTCTGTCACGCTCTCAGATTCAATAAATTCAAGTGGCAAAGTTCTGCTCTGGTCTTTGGAAATCGCTGTTGGTTCATGTCCTTGTCCCATACTTCAGGGACAGCGTGCTCACAGGAGAGGTCTGGCCAGGGTTTCATCTGGCCTTTTGACCAACAGGGTTGTGGACAAGCAGATGTTGATGTTTTGCCCTTTGTTTTACACCACTTTTATGCTACCTCAGAAGGAGGAGATTGGGAGTACCTTCAGGGCCTCTTAGTCCCTCCTCTTGCCTCCACTCTGGTTCACCTGCACCCATGCCAGTTCCTGGAGTTGCTTGTCTAGCCTCCTCCTGGGAATCTTCTTGGAATTTTAACCATGTTTCTTATCTCGTTTCCCCTCTTTCTTCAGTTCTTCATTCTAAATCTTTCTTTATAGAGATAGTATCTGGACTCTTGCCACCTAACCAACAAATTCTGGGCTTTCTCCAAGTGGCCCTGGCCATTCATGAAGCCCCAGATGAGGTCTGGCACTTCATATGGGACCTTATCAGTGCCAAGCAGAGCTGAAGGACTACCTCATGGGCTGAACTCCAGCCTGTGCTTTCAGTGTTGTAGTTGCCTTTTTTTGTAACAACGAGCCACATCAGGCTTGTGATCCACGATCCATCTCTTGCACCCTGTCTGCTTTCCATCAGCTCATCTTTTCCCCAGCACAGCCAGCAACTTCAGTTCTTTCCTACCATGCACTTCACTGCACCCTTTGGATTTGCATCTGTTCTGTTGTCCTGGTGCCTGGTGCTGGGCCCAGAACAGTAAATTCCCACCCCTTCATTTTAACAGTAAATTTTGAATAGCAAACTCTCTGAATCAGAGCCTGAGCCCAGTTTTGCATCCATCCCATAACAGTCTTAACCATTTTTTCCTTAGGTTCTTTATGAGAAAGTAATTTAAACGACACAAGAAACTTTAATAAAATCAAGTTGTGACATCTTCTCCTTCATCCCTATTCAGAAGGACTGTTAAGGAAGTAGTAGGAGGTAGTTTAATTGATTTGATACAGTTTGTTTTAACATCAATTTTGGACATGTCTTTGAAAGCAGAGGAAGCAGTTTGATGCACTTCTGAGGACTTAATTACTCCTAATATTCCATATTATGTAGAAAACTTCTAAAAAAATCCCTCCAAAAATTCAAGTTTCTAAAGTGTATTTCGCTTTGCAACACTCCACATTCAGATTTTGTTTAGAACTCTTTATTTCGTCAATATTCTGGATTCATAAAAATTAAAATGTGTTTTATTAGACCACTGAATATATCTTTATACTGCATGAATTTACAGTCTGAGCTGTCACTGACAAATGTGCTGGGATTTCAGAAAGTGTTTCCCCGCTGCGCTGAGGATTAGAAATCTTCCCACAATAGATTTTATCTATTGACACTTTTCAGTCGTTTCAAGCTCATTAGGCTATCACAGCTATGACATCTCCTAGTGAGGCTGCAACATCAGAAGTGCTCTGTACTTTGCTGTATCATTATTTCATTTTATGAGGCATGGGAAGGACAGGAACTGGAATGACAATCCACCCAACCCTGCCAGGCTTTGTCCTTTCCCCAGTGCCTCTTTTACAGCTGGCTACAAAATCACATGGCTGATCTAAAGGGAAGCATCGTCAATTTTTATAAGTGCACCTCTCTTATCTATCTCATGTTTTCAGCTTTGCCAAAGAAATTATAACCTGCAGGCATCAAGAGCAGATATTTTTTTCCTGTTATTTAAAGATGACAGTTACAATGGGTATTATTTACCTGCCACCTTACGAGTGCATGGGACTGGGCTGTGGAAGGTACTTGCAGAGCTGAGCCTCCTCCAGCCACAAGGCAGGGACAGTCCCTCCGTCTGAGGCAAGGCAGGCAGCTGGAAAACGAGCAGGGAAAGCGTGGGAGGGAAAGAAGGGTGACAGCAACAGGAAACCGTGCCTATGGTGTGTAGAGAATATGCAGCGCTCAGATTTTCCTTCTGATCCTGCAAGTCAGCACGTGCTGGTTTAATGATGCCTCTGTTCCTGGGGGTTCTGCTGCCTGACCATTAGCAGTTGGCAGTTTCCTGCAGCTTCAAAGGAGTGATGGGCTTTGGGAGGGGAACTGCTGGGCTGGGAAAGGGAGCTTTATAGCTCCTCTTGCTGGTGGCTGTATATGGGGCAGGTGAAGCATGCCATTGGTGCTGGAATGGGGAAGGCAGGACAGAAGGATGCGGGAGGTTGCACAACCAAGTCAGTCGTGCAATAGATGCCCTTGGGGAGGAGGGGAGGAGTCCCGTGCCCTGCTGCTGGTCAGGTGGAGGAACACCCATCCTGTGTTGTCCTGAGGACATTTCAGTAGAAGGCACTTGGAACAGCCAAATGCCTGAAGTCTTCTCAGCCTGTCCTACCACTCACCATCTCTCGTCCTTCTGGCTGTCTCTATCTGTTGACAGCCTGGGTCCCACCTGGGCAGGGACAGAAGCACCCAAGTCTCTGTTGGTCAGGACACGCTACCGGGCTTCTGGATGTGATGGCCAATGTCATGGTACAGGAACCTGCAGTGAAGTGACCGAACAGCATGATCTTCCTGGAGGGTAAATAGCAGATCCTTGTGAATTGCAGCTCATAAAGGTGAGATAATTTTTGGAAACTACAAAGAAAGTGCCTCATAGAAAAAGTAATTTCACATTGGTTATTCAAGGAAGGAAAAAAGGCCTAAATCACTAAAAGGCACCAGACAGAGACATAACAGAAGGGAACAGGCCATTTTCCAAACACTCTCTCTCTCCTGCCAGCATTCTACCTAGCCAGTATCTCTGGATCACATGTGCTTGGAAATGTCTTCAGTCCATGTCCCTCGTGGGGATGTTTGAAGACTGATTAAGGGATATGCATGTCTAAAGATGTATATAGGCATCTGCAGGCGATTTTTGAAGGCACTCAGTTTTCACAATGGCCCCCTTTGAAAGTGTTTAGCTGGGCAGCTTTCAGTCACCTGCAATGCAGAGGCACATGGTTACCTACCTGCCTACCTACCTACCTACCTACCTGCCTTTAAACACCTTGCTCTACTCACATGGGCCAGTGGTTAAAAGATGTTACAGCTGGTGAGGAAGTTTTGACTGTCCCTGTGAATAATATGGATACAACCCTCTGCTTCCAGCAGAGAAAGGGGAAATGGCTCCTTCCTCAGTGCATTTTGGCACAGCTGCCTTCACCACTGTTCCCCTCCTTGCATCAGTGGGAAGACATATAGGACCATCTCCAAAGGAGAAATCACAATTCAATACATCTATGGGACCTGTCACAAGTGGATGTTGAAGAAACACTGCAGAGACCAAGCCTACCAGTGGCAGAAAGTCCAAATTCATTTAGAGAGCCATGACGCTGAAGTTACAGAGCTGATCCCCACCGGGAAAAAGAAGATCACGGCGTTCATAGGAACTTCTGCAGTGCTTTCTCCTGGGGTTTTAGAAAACCTTGCACAGCAGGACGTGAACATGGTTTGGGCTTCACAAAACTACAGGGGTACAAATGATTGCTATTCATAATAGAAGGGAAATAAACACCCTATGCTTGGAAGCTAAAATTGCCTGAGGAACAAAAACTGCTTAAACGTCGCTGTTGCTGGAAGGAAGCCCCCAGTGCAACTCTTACGGCGTGTTTCTGATGCTAGTTTCTAAAACACAGATGACTGTCAGTTGCACTCCTTGGAAATGCCTGTTTGCCAGAGGGCAAATGTTTGACAAGATTAGACAGCTCTGATTATGTGCAAAGCATTACTAAAACTCTGAATTTAGACAAAGTTTTCTTCAAGGCAGTAGAAATGTATACTCTTTTCAAGACACTGTTTTTTACCTTCTGCACCAGTATGCACTGAATCAGTTCTTTTACTACTGTTGTGACAGGCGACCTAAACTGGATCTCTTTCTGAGCTTGCTGGCTGTGTTTCATGAAAAAAGTAAGTGTGATTTTAGTCTTTTGCTTTCTCTCCCCTCCTATTCAAAACTACTTTTTGGAGCAAAGAGCATGAGGAGAGGAGACATCAGGTCAAACAATATAATGGTATGTAATTAGCACTCCTCCAGCTGCCGCTGGGGTAAGAAGAGGCCATGGTGGCTGGTTTGATGGTCCTTTGGATGAAACTGCCCTAGTCCTCAGGGCTTGCTGAGACACTTTCCTCTGGGAAGTTTATCTGAGGTGAGGAGTATCTCTAACATGGAGTTACACAACTGGCTGATTTCAGGTAGGCGTTCCTCACCCGTAAAAAGCACAATCAACCTCATCAGTCAGAGGAACAAATGCCATGAATAAAAGCATGTTCCCAGGGAAGGATTGTTTTTTCCTGGAATCAAGGAGAAATGAGTAAGGAATAAAACTCTGGTATCAGTACAGCTCTACTTATAGGAAGTGTAGAGTCTTTATACTAAAAATATCTGGCTTTACATATCGTTATAGTTAAAAATAAAGGCAATGCATATTTCAGACAGAAATTTATAATGCTAAGAGTACTCTGGAGTAATGAGTTGTAACTCAGGGTAACTTTCAGGGAACGTCAGCAGGAGAAGAGGCATTTGTAATGTTCTTTTTAAATCTCTTCCCTTTTATAAATGGCTATGGTATTATGTGATAAAGCATAATTTTCAGAACGTGGAGCTGCCTTTCTACAAATTATGTCATGAAGTTTATCCTGGAGGGACCCAGGAAGTCTAATTTTCTCATTATTGTTGAATCTGAGTAGCTTCTTCTGTCTATATTGCGGAACGTATGTCCACCATGAGATCCGGTGGGCTTCCGGTGACCATAGCAGACCTACCTCCCAGCGACCCTTCATCTTCTTCTTCACCTCTCTGCTGCCTTCTGGTATAGCAAGCAATCCTGCTGCAAAGGCGCAATGATGGTGAGGAAGGCTGGTGATATCATGTGGAAATAACAGAGGAGGGTAGTGACGGGGAGTTGTGCAGGTCTCGTTTCTTTTTTCTCAGGCACTACAACATCATTGTCATAGGTGAAATTTCCTTTTTTGTGTTTATCTCTTCTAAGATCTAGTAATATTACCAAGAAATAACGAGTCATGATGGTTCCTCTTATGTACTTTCAGTGGTACCGGGCAATATCTTTCTTCAAGGGGTGCAAATCAGTCCCTCTTTGTTGACTATCCTGGAGTGTGTTAAGGCCAGTATAGCTAATTAGTTGAAAGAAGTGATTGTCCTACTATACTCAACATTCGTGCAGCCTCACCTCAAGAACTGTGTGCAGGTTTTGGCTCCACAATCTAAGAAGGGTATAAAATATTAGAATGTGTCCAAACGAGGGCAAAAAAGATGGTGAAAGGATTAGAAGACATGACTTAAGAGGAATGGCTGAATATACTTGATTTGTTCAGCTTAGAGAAGAGGAGACAGAGGGATGACCTCATTGCTGTCTGCAACTTCTTCAAAAGAGGGAGTGGAGAGGGAGGTGCTGATCTCTTCTTTATGGTGATAAGATGCGAGGGAATGGCTTAAAGCTGCATCAGAGGAAGTTCAGGTTGGATATTAGGAAAAGGTTCTGAAAAGTTCTGACCACCTGAGAAGGTGGTCAAGCACTGGACCAAGATCCCCAGGGGAGAAATCATGGCCCCAGGCCTGTTGATGTTCAAGAAGTGTTTGCACAATGCTCTTAGATATATGGTGTAAGTTTTAGGTTGCCTTGTGTGGAGTCAGGAATTGGATTCGATGAATCCCCTGGGTCACTTCCAACTCAGGAAAATCTATGATTCTAGATCATTGTGTTAGGGAATGAAATGGTTGGAAGTTTATGCCATGACTGGTGCTCTAAATGAGCTATGGAAATCAGACAATGGAAGTATTTTCTTACTTCAGTGGGGGTAGTGTTCAGTCCTGCAAGATTCAGTGGAGGAAAGAAACAGCAATGGGGCTCCCCCAGCCCTTTCTTGGTGCATCCCTGCCTCACAGGTGGTACTTTGTCTGGGGTTTAAAAAATGTGACCCCTGACTGCAAAAGCTGCGTTTGAAAAAACTCGTGGTGTACACAGACCTCTACTACACATTAACTGATTCAACTAGTTTGCAGTGGGGACGGTGTTAATGGTGATCTTTTTACTGGGTCAGAATAAAGCGTGGCATCCTCCAAAGGAACTCTTAGTCTATGCTGGTTGATTATATTACCGCACCCATGGAGAGTGTTGAAGACCAGGTGCAGCAGAGCAGAAACTCCAGCGCCAGGGGCTTGTGTCTGTTCTACCAGTCGAGGAAGCAGTGGGGTCACCTGAAGGATCCTCAATTAGAAAGGGAGAATGATTACCCACAAGGTTTCAAAACACATTTTATAAAATTAGTTTTAAATCTATTGCAATTAAAGTTCCATCCTAAGAAGAAAGCTCATGGATGCTGGGTCTGCTGCCCTGAGAAAGCTCCAGAGATAGCCATGACTAATGTTTGCATATAATGACATCTTCATAAGGGAATCTAGATGTCATCTGATGCCTATTTCTGAAAAAAAGGAGTAACGATTTGTTCGTCTCTCTTGGTCACCGCCAGCCTGCATTAGATTTTATGGGTTGATTGCTAGTCCCTGAGCTTATCTCAATCTCCCCTGTACATTCCCCTCAAGAAGACAGCAATCTGAACTTAAACACATTTGAGGAGAATTGCAATCCGTCATTAAATCATTTTACAGCAAGAAATATTAACCCATTATTTAGAATGCCTAAGGCCCTGTTCATTTTTTTTTTGAGCAAGTGCTCAGCCATGCAAACTACCATAAAGCATGCTTCTTTATGTGCTGGGGCGTCTAGGTCCCAGAAAGGTGGTTCAATTGAAAATTAATTGACAAAGTCAACTCTGTTTTTCTACCGGGTAAATTCTTACAAACCTGGTTCATGAGACTCTGTGTTTTCGATTAGCTCTGTTTGTCTTTGCTCACTGATAACACTCTTCGAATCCACTTAGATAATGGATGTGATATAGATACAGCTATAAAGTTTAAACCACTTACTGGTAATGTGTTATTCAAAAAATGATAATGGAACTACCTAATGCTAGTTAAATAGGCACTGGGTTTTTTTGATCTGTAATGATAACAGGAGTCCCATTCTTTCCTTACATGCATTTCTGTTTAAAAAAAAGCTTAAGAAATTGGCACTCAAACTGTCATCTAGAAAAAACATATATTGGATATGTATATTGAAGGCAAAATCTTCAGTTCCTTTCAAAAGTATGCTGTAGATTAATAACACTGAAAACCTCAGTGAAACACAGCAATTGCCCAAGACTGCATTCACTCCCAAGGGTGCAGAAGTTATTGTAGCCTAATGTTTATTATTTGTTTATATATTATTTGCAGTGTGCTCATGAATTGCCAGGCATAGCCCAGACTGTTAAAAAGGGGGTTTCTAGCTCCGAGATGGACTATAAAAGAAAAACAGATATTATGTTTTCTCTGCACTATAATTTACAGCCTTCAGCAAAAAACTGACCAAGATATGTGATAACACAATCTAAACTAAATGTTCCGAGTAACAGATAGGTTTGGGGTAATTTGGTGTTTCATTTTGCCTATAAAACACTGATGATTACTGTTTGTGCAGGGTCTCTGTAAATATGGGAGCAAACATGGAAGAAAATACACAGAGTTCAGAAAAGCATTTCAGCAATTCTTCATTAAAGCCCCAAATGAGGGTCATACAGAGGGGATTTAAGCGATTACAGCAAATCTAACCACTTGGAGAGCAAATTAATGCAATGTATTACACCCAATTGTTTTGCACTGAGGAAGAACTGGCACCTCCTTGGTGCAAAACATCAATCATGAGGGAAAACACGTACCATTGAGCTAAAGTCAGCTCCAGAAAATTAATCCACAGTTAGACAGATAGGATGAAAATAAAAGAAACTGGATGCCATAGGAGGAAAGATAGCGGGAGCGTGGTGTATTGTGATGGGTCCTATGCAGCTTCTCCAAGATGCAAGCCACTGGGTAGGACCCGAAAAAGACCCAGAAAGGGCTTTGTGCAGCTCACCATGGTAATGCTTGAAAGTCAGGGAGAGAGCTGTGTGAGTGAGATCCATAGTGCTAACAGCCGTGCTCAGGACAGGAGTGCGTGCTGGGTACACTGAACTGAGCCACGCTGCCAAGCTCCAGAGAGAAGTATTTGGTAGGAGTCCAGCACGGGTGGAGATGGGATTACTGCCCCAGGAAGAGCTGATGAGCAGCTCCATGCTGATAATTCAGCTCTCATATTGCCCATGCAGTCACCTGAGTTGAGGAGTGTGATGAACACAGCCCAATGAAGAAAGTCACGTGAAAATGCCTGGAGCAGGAAACCTAGGCCAAGGCAGGTTATGTTGGGCTCCGGTTTGGCTTAGAAATACTAGACCATCCAAGGTTGTCAATATGCAAGAGAAAGCCTAGCATTTTGAGCAGGATTCTGTGCTAAATGGTATTTTTGAACTATCGAACATAATTTAAAATTATTACCTGAAGAGAATATCAGAAGGTCATGATAATGGTAGAAAATTTTGTATTATTCACCCATTTTATGGGTCCGTCTGGGGCATCCTGCTGATGACTTGGTTTCAGAGCACCCTGTGAGAGACCCAGATCAGCCGGGGTCACCAAGAGAGGAGACCGTGTTGGTAGAAGGTGAGGTATCAACTCTAGGAAAATGTCAGTTGCCAAAGGAAATTCTGGAATTGTGGGTCCGGCATCTGACATGTGGAAGCTGCCAAACCCTTGGCCATGAGGCTAAGACCTCCTTCTGTGAGCAGGTGGCTTGGCCTCGGTGGAGGCACTGCAGCCACTGGGTCACTGTGCTCAGCTGGGCCAGGGAAATCGTCCATGGGCACTCCTGGCTGATGGCAAATGCAGTGTTTCATTCACCACGGGGAAGAAACACTGGCACAGGGCCCAAGTGACATGCAAACTTGTTATGCCATGGTAATTTGATTATATGTCTAGCCTGAAGATATATCTGTTACCACTCAGTGCCTTGCATTTGTGACGAGTTGAATGACATGTCCCCGTCAGGCAAACATTTGCCTGAGTGAGTAATGAATCTGGAAGTTTTGTCCCCCTGTTGGTGTGACCAGTCCTGTGGCTTTCCGTGGGTGTATCTGCAGTGGGGAAGAAGCACTCAGCATGAACTCGGATGTCAGAAGCAGCCTGTACGACCACGAGTTCTTATCGACCAAGAGCATCCCTGATGAAGGGTCGACATTTCACGATTTTTCCTTGCTTGAATGCTGAAAATTTCCAATGAGCCAGAGTTTTCTGTTTCATTTGTTGTTATTGTGACAAAAGGCAGAGTAATCTCCAGCCCTTTCAGAGTCTGATGCTTTGCCACGAGGGCAGTAGGAATTTAGAACACAGTTCCTGCTTGGCTTACAGGGCTAAATCATACCTGCTCTGCACAGCAAGTGAGTAGGAGGCATGAGAAAACCTCACCCTCACTCTCTTCCATGCAGATTGTTGTCTTTGCTGTTGGTTTTATGGCTACTTATTGGTTTGGTGTGTGTCAACAAGTACAACAGTGCAAAGACAGGAGCTAACACCCTTCTCTCATCAGGCAGATGGAAATGAGGTGCCCTGAGGAGGCTGGCAGGTTTCAAACTAACATTGCTGTCTTAATAATTGCACTCAAGGGTATTGAAACAGAAACAAGCATCCAAGAGACTGGAAGGGAAAGCTCCGCAAATGGAAATGTGAAAGGGGTCCCAGAGAGGCTGGGAAGGCAAGGTCTGGGAGGACAGTGGTGGGAGAGCACTGAGACTTGAGCTGGAGATACTCTTCCACCAGTACTCATGTCACAAAACTGTGACCAGGCCCAAAGCATTACACCCAAAGGCTGACCCCAGCAGGGATTTTGGGGGGTTACCTAGGCTGGGTGCACCCTGTCAAGGCAGTGGATTGCTGTGCTGGTACCACCCAAGGTAAGGACCATGGCAAGGTGGGATACTGCCACATCTCTTCAGCTGGGAAGTCCTGGTGCCAGCCCATGCAAGGGGCTTGCCAGCGTGACCAAATGTCTTCTCTCCTACAAAAGCTCTTCCTTTGTTCCTTTCACTTAACCTAGCAGAAATTGTTCAGATCAGAACAGTTTCTTTGGGTATGCAGGAGGAGTTATTGGCTCAGCAAACTAAACACCAATAAAACTGGAATAATGAGCCATTATTTATGCAGTGGAGCCATTATGCTTTTATTTATTGCACTCACTGTAATTACAGTTTCACCAGACTTGACAGTAACACATCCTTTAATGATGTACCCAAAGAAAGGATTTATTTGAAAAAGAAAAATCCCACAAGTGTTAGTCATAACTTAACTTTCTACTGGAAATTTTTAGGAAGGGAAAGAGAAAATACAAATAATGGATTCAGTAAGAAAATATGTTTGTTTGGTTTTTTAACTCTTTGTCATGTTTCCAACCTCCCCATCACTCTGTGAAAGCTGCTGTTGTACTGCTAAACCCTGATGGTGATGGTGGCTGCTTTATAGCGTGGGATCTAATAAACCAGCACATGCAGAGATGCTTGTAGAAAATTGATTGATGGTAAGCACAGAACCCCCCTCAGACAATAAAACTTGCCTTATGGCAGCTTCACCAGGTCTCTCACTTTTTTGGCATCACCAGGTCTCTCATATATCTCGGGTTTTCAGATGAGTTGTCTTTCCTGAGTTCTGCTCTGTCATCAAAATGTCAGTCTCCTACTCAGTTGTCGTCTAATCCACTCTTCCTTCAAAAAAAGTGAGACTTCGCTTGTAAATTTGATGTAACCTGTTATTTGTTTGGCATGTTTCACCTACCAGATACCTCTGTGTAGACTAGCCTCTTCATAAATATTCATATAAAGGCAATACCGTACCTGGTAGAAGAATGCATAAACAGCTAACAATGAGCTCTGTTTCCAGCTAACTTCCAGGGGCCCCCCCGCCCCAGCATCCCCTCTGAACCAGAGCCTACCCTCACCTGGCACAAAGACTAATTTTCATTGCAAGCATGTCTTGCTCCGAGCAGGAACAGCCTTCTGTACTTACTAACCGCAAACAAACATTGAAGCCTCAGTCTCTCTTTGCGAGGACTTGCGACTTTGCAGTATCACCATCTGACTGCTTCTCTTTTTCACAGTGATGTTCAGAAGCCCCAGCCTAAACCAGGACCCTGCTGCATCAGCCACACAATGATCACGCAGAAAATTCAGCCTCCTGTGAGATCCACTACAGCCATGCTTGACTTAAGTTTGATTTTTTTTCCAGCATATAGATTCAAAATGAAAATCCCATGGACTGGATAAACCACATAGCTGGATCCTGCCTCAGAGATCTAGATCTGTGCTGAGCGTCCCAGGTAGGAGTGCGTCTCAGGAGATACCACACTAGGTCAAGCAGTGATCATATACATGGTGGGAGTTCAAGTGCCATCATTCTGGATTTGACTGAACTTTCTTCCACCACTTTTTCTCAGAGTGATCTGTTTTTTGGTGAATCACTGTCTGGCTCAGGCACGGAGGGCATCCACAGTGGTGTAGCCACACACGGCGTGTTCGCAGCCCCTGAGGCGGTGACTAGCACTGAGCTGGAGGGGAGCCGACAGCTCCTCACAGCAACTCCGGCAACACCACCAGTAACAAGCGATGTGGGGAAAAAGCATACCTTCTGTGTTGTGAAAAACGAAAACCCCACCATGAATAAGGAAAAGTATGCAGAAGTTCCTGACGCTTCATTATTTTTGTTTGTTTAAAAGTTTGCTGCCTTTTTGTGCTGCTCCTGTCCCACATGGGTCTGTGCTCAAGTAACTTAATTTGCTGTTTGTATTGCCAGCAGAGCAACAATCTCCTCACTTCTGTTTGTGCTTTCTTTAAATGAAAGTCTGTCCCCATGTTAATCTCTGAAGACCTCCCCCTGCATTTCTTTACAATTGTCTTTGCAATCCATGTTTGACTGGGTTACTGAAGAAAACTACCAGTTGCTCATAGCCAAGGGAACATGCCTGCATTTATTTACATCTGAAAGCAAGCAAGCAAAACTTAGAACGATTTGTGGCTTTACAAACTTTTTCTGAAACTGTATGGCATTTATCACAGCCAGCCTTGGCATCCGTCCTCCCATGTGACTTGTCAAGTCTTATCTCGGATTAGGTTGTTAGCTCTTCAAGACTGAGGTGCTAGCCTCTGTGATTTACTGACATTCACTGGGTCACATGTAGGTTGGAACTATTTAAGAAAAGCTCCAGGAGTCCCCTTTCTTATGATGGAAGTAGTTACAGATTCAGAATTTGCTTTCTGCTCCCGTTCAGCCAGAATTCCCAGCTGCGCTGAGCATTCGTGCCAGAAGGCATCAAATACATTAGCCTACTTGCAGAAAGGGATGGGAACAGCAATGAAGCAGGGGAAATCAAATAAGCAGCCGTGGAAAAGTTGCTTTCAATATTGACCCAGGTCTATGAAAGCTTCATTAAATGACTGCTTGGGCAATGTCAAAAGAGCAACAGAAATATTTGGACCTATAATTGCTCCTACTGCAGAGGCAGCAGGCAGCAGATTGATCCCAAGTCCCAGCATGAGAGTTTCTCCAGGAAAAGGAAGTTAGGATGTCAGAGTTAACCGCTTGATGGCGTCACCAAATCCTTTTGAGTCTGTAGTCTTCACCAGGTTTGCAGGACAGATTTTGCAGCTATCTTTGGCAAGATACCAAAGCCAAAGTTTGGTGTGGTGTGACCAAATTCAAGTGGCTGAGAGAGCAGACTTCAGCACCGGTAAAACAGAAATTACAAAGGCATGTTCACCAAAGTTTGAACAGAAATGGAGCGAGATTTCAGTTGCAAAATAATCAGAACAGGTTGCACATGACCAGTGATTCTGTCCATCTGAATGATATGGTTGTCAGTGCAGAATCTGTGGAGGAAGCCAGGAGACGATTGATTAGACTGACGAAGTAAAAAGGGAGCACAATTCCAAGTTTATTCTGTAGAAAAATTGACACCCATAAAAATGGCATGCCAGCTGTGCTGCAGCTGGGGCTAAGCAGGGCACACCAGGTCTTTGAAACCTGTGCAAGCACAGGGGACGGTAGTGTATTTTCCCTTGGAGGATGCTTTGAAAAGCTGCTCCCTTCCTCTTCTTTGCTCCTCTTCCCAGTCACATCCAGTGTAGGAGCTTGCAGTGTTGGCTGTTCAGTGCAGAATATAATAGACATATAGTAGAGAGGGCTTTCACAGAGGAACTGCTGACTGTGCTTTGATGGGGTAAAGCTTGGAGAGGCCCAGTGATAGCAAAGGTGGTCAGAGAGACTTTCATACGAAGAAGTACTGAGTAAACTAGGGTTTCCTTCCATCCAAAAAGCAGGTGATTGGCAGAGGACAGGATGAAGATCTCTAAACTCATGAGCAGAAACTGGGTTAGCTGAATAAGGACTCACTTTTCAGATCTTCTCAACACATGAATAAGGAGGGGTTAAATGAAACTGGTGGGTACTAGGTTCAATACTAGCAAAACAGCAATTGAATTTGTCATTAGCAAGTAACTTGACTCCAGAACACCTCAGCACAAGAAGTTAGAGTTACTGAAAGTTCTGGAGATGAAGAGAGCTCAGTGTAGAGGCAGCTCTGAGATCAAAGATCCCCTCAGGTCCCCTGAGATTAGAAATATCATAGGAAAAATGTCTGTTTCAGGAAGTCCTTGAGCCTTAAGGAGTGGGAGGCAGGGAGACTATGTGGGGGAAACACCAAATTTCAGCTGATCAGATATGTTAAAAATCTGAGTCTCAGGAGGCGGATTAGCCATTCAGAAAAATCCATCTATTGAGGGCTTCAAATCTTCAGTGCCTCTAGTCTGGTATGCTTTAGCCAGGCACGATATAGAGGCAACATGATGAAATACTGGGACGTGGGATTTTCAGGAGAGGAAGACCCAACAGTTCCTTCTGGTCTGACCTAACTTAGAGGGTCTACAAGGAGTAAACATCTTAATGTGAGCTGGACACCCAAGGCTCACTCCGTAGTCTCTTGAGAGGAATTGGCTTGTTCAGGATATAATTCGCCTGACCTGTTCCAGCTACTTGCTTTATGATAAGGTGAATCCTACTCTGGAAGTGTCTTTTCTCTTCACTGACTATACAGGAAGCCTCAGGGAAGTGGGTCAGATGTTAACATTTACAAGAGTTAGATCAGTCTCATCCTCTGAGTCATTTCCAGGTCTAGTTTTCTAAAACTGCCAGGGGATTCACAATTCTGCCAGTATCTTCTGGTTTTAAATTATAAGATGCACAGGTGTACTACAATTCTTGAAGAAAAATACCATGCCATATTCAGTCATGTCATCAAAACCCTGTGAATTCAATGACATTTCACAAATGGCTAATTTAGTCACCTGGACAGATGTTTTGATGAGATTAATTTATTTTAAAACTATATGTAAATGTATTTCCCATCTTGGTAAGCATATTGACTTTTTCTTAAATTCATTGTAAAGTAAAATGAGAACACAGAATTCTTCAAAGATGCTCTGAAAGTTATCTTGTCTGCCTGTTCATAAGAACTTCATGGAAATTCATGAAAACTACAGAATTATTTCAAAATCAATCACAAGACATGTACTGTACATTTTTGTTTATTCTTTATGCTTGGATTGAATTCAACACCAGAGAAAAATTTTCAAAGTCTGATTTCTTTATTAAAATCTGGAGTTTTTTGTAGAGTGAGACAAATAAAAAACAGTCTTTCTTTCTTTCCTGAAGTTTGATCCCTCAAGAGAAACAAAATCAAACTGACTTAGTAATACAAATGCAATCCCATTACTTTTTTTCTTTCCAGAACAGGTCAATGTGATTTGTTTGGCTTCCCACATAAATTTGCATGAAAGTATTTTCAAAAAGGAGTCAATGAATGCGAATAAATCCTAGCCCTATGGGTCACTCTCTAACCTGAACAGATGCAAATTTTCTGCAGTGTCATGCTTGTGGACCAGAGCTTAAGATAGACTGTTTTAACTAATCTCTTTTCATCTCCGCAGACTCTCTAACAAAAGTGAAATGAAGGTGAAATAGTTTGCTGTGCCCAGAGCATCATTTGTCTTTAAGGTGCTCTCACCAGTAAAGTGTTTCTGCTTTTAAGTTTAAGCACTTCATATGAAACAGTTTGATTATACAGGCAGATCTCTTGTGGACTTCAACAGTTCATTTTGAGGTGAAAATCTACCTACCCATCCTGTCTGGATCCTTTATCCAACATGCCACGTTAGTGGACTGAAGTGTGTGAAGGGATGTATGTGTGGAAGGGGGAAGAGGGGAGGTCAGTGCTGCTGTACACTCAGGTCTCACTTATACAAGCATGTTGGAGACAAAGATGTGTGGCTAACCAGGAGATGAGAAAGGGCTTGGAGTCCCCAGTCTGAAGATACTCATGACAAGCTGCTGGGGGTCTCACCAGCTGGGCTTACCTCAGCCCCATGATAGAGCAATAACAGCAGTGTACCGGTGCAGAGAAGTTGTGGTTTAACATGAACTTTCTAATTCCTGCTTTCTAGCACACAGATAAATATGAGCATTTTTATTACCTGAAATTATTCATGTCTCTGACTCAGCCATAGACTCCAACAGGTAATGTTAGAAACTTCATAACCGCTTCTTGAGGTTTTTTTCCCCAAACCAAAAACTCAGCTCCACACATGCAACTTTAGGGTAGAAAATATGGATGGACCATGTCCTCCTCTACATTTTGAGTAAATAGGACTTGACCCTGAGCAAAGGCACAGGCATCAAACCCATGAATGATGAGCACTGTTACTACACCAATCCTGTTATTTCATAGATCAGGATTCTCTTGTCTGACAGATCCCGAGAACCGGATTTATGTCACTTAGTATTAGACATCTAAATTGGAGTTGGCCACTTGGGTTAATTTTATAGTCAATAAACTTCTCTCAGTAGTCTCTGGTAAGATGATGCTACCGAGCCATCCTGGNGATGAGCACTGTTACTACACCATTCCTGTTATTTCATAGATCAAGATTCTCTTGTCTGACAGATCCCGAGAACGGGACTTATGTCACTTAGTATTAGACATATAAATTGGAGTTGGCCACTTGGGATAATTTTATAGTCAATAGAGAGAAGTAGTCTCTGGTAAAATGATGCTACCGAGCCATCCTGAACCCTCTTTTAGGATTATGTAAAAATCCCATAGGGTTGCCATTTTCTGCATATTATATATAAAATGAGACTATGGTCTCTGGTTTTGACTGAAATACGTAATTTTTGGAAGCTACACTGGTGTGAGTGAATTACATTCTTTGATTTAAATTGTGTCTGGGATGGCTATATACATTCGATAATGTTTCAGATTATAATCTTCATTTTCCCTATTCCTCCCCTAATGGCAAAAACAGCCCCAAAAGCAGATTTTTCATAGCCCAAACCACAAAAAGGTAAATGGTAGGTAGTTTTACCTACGTCTCTTTGCTTTTATAGGCTGAAATAATAAACTACTTTCAGTAGACGACTTCTACATAGAGAACTCAAACCAATGCTGTGGGATTCATGTGGCAGAGTAAGAGTCCACGACAAGACTGATTTTTTGTTTGCACCCCCAAGGAAGGCGAACAGTGCAGTAGGGCTGTGGCAGAAGTCGCCTCAGGGAGGGAAACGTGATGCTGTGAGTGACACCCACTCCCCATCTGTCTGGACAAAAAAATGTCTGTGCTGGCAAGTGAACGAAGAGTGAAGAGAAGCACTGAATTCCTCAAGAGGAAGCCAGAAAGATGAACCGATTTCCTTTATTGGACAAAGATGCCAGCATTAAGTTGGCTTTTTTTAGATTTTTTTTTATATATATTTTGAGCTGGAGAGGAGTCTGAAAGATAATTTCATCACTGTAAATGACAGTGCTTAAGGCAGAGACTTTTTATCACCCATAAGCATTAAAAGTGAGATGTAAATGGGAACAAAGGAATATATTTTAAATCAACTTGGATACAAAATAGTTGATAAACCACCCTATAATTCTGTCCGCTGCGTGGTGAGTGCTTCCTATAACGAAGGCGTCTATTGTTCGTGCAGAACCTCTGCCTGCTCCAAGAAGGAGGAAAAATAAAAGTTGCTTTTACATAACAAAAATGTATTTCAAAAGATTCAGTTGGCCAAATTCACCTCTGGAGGAAACTGCCTTTGCCATCAGTGGATTGATTTAGTCTAAAGCACCAAAATCTTAAAAGCTGTTAAAGAAAAGATGGTTGTCTTGGCTGTCTTCCCACAAATTAAGAAGCTGATTGCAGAGCCCTTTTTAACAATATCAGACATTTGCCTTTCATCTGTGAATATCACTTAATCACTTTTCCCCAAAATGGGATTTTACAAAGAAGTGAATTAATGAAGTTTCAAGCTGCGTATTTACTTCTGGTGAGATCACCCAGGGGTTTCTCAGGAGATGTAGTTGGGAAGCTCTGGCCCTGTAATTAGAATGAGAATAGTTTGGCAACAGAAAGCAGAGAGATGCTTTGTTAGCAGAAGAATATATGAAAATTGTTCAACTGCTTCTGCTGCCCTTCTTTGCTATTGTTGAAACATGGAAATAGCTACCTCTGATTCTAGTTGTGTACCTAAGGGAAGCCCTTAACTGAAGTATTAAGTACTGTATATAGACAGTATTACTTTTGAATAACTCTTACAAAAACGCTCTCAGAACACACACCCTTGTATTCAGTCAGACTGTGGTCATTTTCCTGAATTAAACTACCCAGCTTCACTCCTATTTGACATGCAATGCCTCTGCCAGCATCTGGTGAGACTGAAACTCTGGTGCTGTTGCCTGTCATTCCCTGCAGTGTATATATGTCTTTCAGTATATGTGCATACTACCTACAGGTAATATATACATCGTGATATTTATTTTCTTTACCTTCTGCTCCTCCAAAAGAAAGAAAAGCAGTGGAAAGGAGATGTGGCTTTTAGGTGTGCTCCGTGGTTTTACACATGTGCAGGGTGCAGCTACCCATCTAAAAGATGCTGGATACACTCAGAGAAAGGATGTGGGTGTTTGTGGATGCGTTCATCTGTCTCTGCAGCTTTGTCTGCCTCGCGAGGAGGCAAGGCAAGCAATCTATTGCTGACCTTAATGCTAACTGGCTGCTGGGAGCGTGCAGGGTGGGATGCTGAGATCTCCATGTTCCCACCTGAGAAGAGTCCAGGCAACACTGGGGGCACTACAGACAAGCTTTGGTGGAGACATATGTCTGCTTTCTACAGAATTGTTGGAGTGTATTAAATGTCCAAGAACTCTGATCGTTAATGAGCAAATGTGGAGTGCTCTTGTTAACACTGACTGAGCACCATTTGGGGACTTTGCCAGGCATCAGCCTTGAGTAACACTCTGGAGGCTCCCAAAACAGCAGAGCCCTGGCTTTTGGTGTTCGGCTGGTATACAGGAGTAAGGGAAGGGTAACTGGTATCTATTGCAAACCTTTGGTATCCTCCTGTGAGAAGCAGTATGTGCACAGCTTCACTAATCCTTCCATATTTTGTGATAATTTCATTTATTGTCTCACTGTATTTGCTTTTATTAAAGCAGTTCACAGAGGTGTCGTTCCTCAGTTTAGTTCAGTAACAAAACTGACTACCTCATCACTTGCTATAGGAGAAGAAAATAGATGTCTCAGGTTGTTTTCTTATGCTGTCTGATTTTTATTGTCTTCATTCATTGGCTTTAGTCAACAGGGAAAAATGTACTCTTAAAGTGCAAGAAAGAGAATATTGTCATTCCTTGGTCTCATTCAAAACTCCTGAGGTGCCAGAAGAGTTTCATAAATAACATACCCTGTGTAATGGCTTCCGTGAAACTGCACTTCACTCCCATCCATCAGGATTAAACCAGTTTTATGTTGAAACCAGCCAGCAGTATATGTTATGTCTCTGGAAAAGACATATACATGCAGACTAACAGTAGCCAGCACTGGGAGCTGAGTAACAAAAAGTCACTCTTCCTTTCTATTTGGGAGGTATTTAATCATCAGAGACTATCCTGCTCCCACGGAGTTCAAGAAATGTAGGAGAGGATGCCTTGGGCTTTCAAAAATAGCCTGCCTTAAAAATAATATCAGGATGTCCATGGTATGAGACATTATCAGACACAATATCAAAATGTCCATATATGAGAAAGACAAGCAGTATCATGGGGTTCTTGCTGCTTGATAGTTGAGGAACATTAAGTATGCGTGAAAAAACAATGCAGCCCAATGCTGCATAATTGTCCTTTGACAGTTTTAGCTAAGTAGCGTCTGCCTAGCTTTCTTCTAAAACCCCACATTTCTGTGAGTTTCTTAGGATCCACCATCTGCAGAGCAAATAAATGTATTGGTCTAAAGGGCTGATTTAAATGATGGAAATAGCTGTCTAGGGGCAACTTTTATTAATGATTTTTGAATTTTAGGTCGGCACGTTTGACCAAATTATTATAATTTTTAGGTCATGATTTGAAGTGAAGCTATCGTTCCAGGATACTTTGACTAAGCCGATCTCTCTTTCTTTAAAGGAAATCTATGCAAGAGTCTAAGGCATTAATTTAGCTCTAGATATGATAATTAGCCATTTAATATCCATTGGCATTTTCCTGTGGCTATAAACTAGTGGCTACGAATCAAGCCTGTCACTTCTTTACAGTCCTTACCCTCTACAAAATACGGCCCAATTTATCACCTCATTAATACAAATTTTGTGCCAGCATATCTTCTCTCAGTTCTGTGGAATTGCAGAATGAAAGCAAAGGCAAGCAATAGCATATAAATGTCTCAAAGTCTTTAGAATTCACAGTTTTCCTAGTTTCTCGCAGTACTGAAAGTGCCATTAATTCTAGGTGAACGGTATTCTCTACTTTGGCCCCTATTTTCCTCCACTCATTAGTTCTCATAGTAGACATAAATCAGAATATCCTCCTGGATCAGCTCAGAAATCTTCAGGCTTTTTTGCTCTCCTGAATTCACACCTGCTACATCTTTCCAAATACTTTTTGTTAGCAGTTAGAGAAGATCTCTTTTTAGAATTTTCTCCTGTTAGAGTGTTTTCCAAGGGGCTCACCTTTGTCTCTCTTCCATCACTTTGATTTCTCCTCCTAGGCTTCCACTTCTCAAGTCTTGAAGACATCTCAGAGTCAAAACTAAAACTATGCTATTTTTACCTTTTCCATACAATATTTACCTCTGTTTCAGAAACTTTTAACTTCGCTATGTGGATTGCTATAAACCTTAAGTAATAATGTATAAATTGCAATACTGTTCTGCATTAAAATTCTAATATTTGCCTTTCCCCATTAGTCTTATATCTCACAACTTGTCAGAATATTTTACTTCGCACCTGTTTCAAGGAGAGATCCAAGTATGACCTAGATGGAAGGACATGCAGTGGTTTTGTAGGTGCTACCAGCGTGGAGATAACGACAGAGAGAAAGATAATGCCTTTGTGGCAAGTCTGTCCTAACTCCATTAAACTCCAATAATAACAAAATAACAAAATATTCATGTGCTTCTACTTCCAAAGAACATTTTCCTCTTTTCTTCTTAAGGACAGTATTCACAACCTGGATTTCATTCCAAAGTCAGGGTAACATATTTTTCTTTATGTACTACAGTAAATTTATGAAAGTTTTACCTTCAGAAAAGTTTATTGCCTCCTTTTTTTTGACTGACGGGCAGTCAGAGACCTTTCTGCTCCAGCCCACAGTTTCTTCTCTGCAGATTTGCCGGTGCTCCCTGCAGACACACCAACAATCCCTAGGGAACTCATCAACAAAATAACCATCAAAAATTTCCCCTAATTATCTTGGTCCTAAAACATTCTATGTGCCATTGCATATGTGCATATGCCATATGTGGGAGGGGTGACAAGCTGTCTTTACTGCCTGTCTGCTTGCGACATGAAGGTTAAAGGCTCCAGAGTTCATTAGAGGTCCCTACTGAGAAACCTTTCTCTCTTTTTTCACTGAAACCAAAAAACTCCCTCTCTGTATTCATTATAAACCCTGCACTCCAATGCTACTTCAGCCCAACCTCTGCTTAATGTGCTTGAGGTAAAAGGATCCCACAGTCCATTTGGTAAATTACTGTAAATGTTCTGCAAGCGCCCTCTGACAGTGTGCACAGAGCAATTAGCAGCTCTCCTTTTCCAGAAGGGTTATGTACAAACAGTTCAGGCCGTAACTGCTTGTGACACCCTCGCAAGGCCGTCTAGGACACAGTGCTCAATTAAGGCTGTAATTAAATACTGGGACTGCTGCTGCTGCCCGTTAGGCTGTTTCCCCGTCGTTTTCAATGCTACAGAACTTCTCCTGGGATTCCCGAAGGAACTAAGTCATAACGGATGATCATCGTTTGTTTTAATGCCAGCTGTATTGCCCAATCAGTTTTGCTGTTTATGATCTAAGGAAGATGCTATTAAAAGAGTACGTGGCTTTATCAGTCATGTTCAGTGTGCAAGAAGAGTTTTTAGACTGTGTGTCTCATTGGCTTGCATCATTTCGGTGCAAGGTCTACTCGCTCTGGATTTGTAACCACACTTTGCACCTGCTGCATTTGGATAATTCAATTTGATGCCTGATAACTACTGAAAATTAACAAGGGTATGCAATATTTAAAGATTAAGTCTCCAAAGTAGACGGAGAGTTGAAGAGAGAAAAGCAGTTTTTCTTGCTCTGTCTCTCCAGCTGTTGGCCCCATCACCATCCCACTGACCTCTGAGCAAACAGACTTCACAGGGGCAGGATTAGACCCACAGCCCCCACCTCGGCTGTTTGTCCTTATTCATGTGGCACCTCAGAAACCTGCATAAAGTTGCAAGTTGTACAAACCCACCTTTCTTCTGCTGTCAGAACTGTGTGACCCTGCAGATGGTTTGTCCCAGCTCTTGTACCTGCAGCAGGACAGGTACACACCTCAAAAGAGCCAGAGGGAGGATGACCATTCCTAAACAGCACCTTGGTGATGCTTCATCTACCCAGCTGGGACACAGCCCACCAGGGAAAGGCTAAAAACCCTCCACACTCACGAGCCAGCCCACCCTACGATGTGTACTACTTAAAACGCCAAGGACTTTAGCATCATGGGAACGCTGAGAGCATAGTTTGCAATATATAATCTATTATTTTTTAAAAGCTTCAGCCTTTTTCTGATGTCTTCTTAAGCAACCGGTAAGTGTCCTGGTTGGATTTAGTAAGCAGCTCTTCCAGTGCCTCTTGTCACTTACAGTCACTGCATGGGGTTGGGGAGGATTTGTAAATTCAGTTGCAAATCTCTCGCAAGGTGTATTTTAGTTGGAAACAGTTTATGGCCAGCATGGACGGTTCCTGACAAGAGTAAACTCATTTTATTATAAGTTTCACGAAACACATGAAATACAAAGCTTTTGGTAATGAGTTGTGCGGTAATTTTGCCTTATCTGAACCTTTTGAGCTTCATTTCAAAATTAATTTTACTTTGTTATATGATCTTAGCTTAAAAGTTTTAAAGTTGAAACAATGCTTGAGTATTTTCCATGTTTTGAGAATTATTATGGTAATTTTATATCATAAGACTTTTGGAACATGTTTCTATTTTATATTGTTCAGAATAACTTTCCCCAAATCTATGAATTCTTCATGAAGGAAACATTCCAAACCCCCTCCAATTTTTGAATTCATGCTGGCAGGTCTTGTTAGTCAAGAAGCAGGATGAAGAACAGAATGAGAGAGAAACATATCTTTCTCTGAAACATTCAGTTAACAAGTCATGGAAAAGAAAAAAATCACCTCACAACGCAAGGCTTTCTTTTAGCATTATAGCTCTGAAGACATTTTTTCTTTTTAGGCTCTTTCTTTTTTAGGGTGAGGAAAAGGAAAAAAAAGCAAAACGGAAGACACAAAGTTTATGCAAATATTAAAACTGCTTTAAAAAGCGAGTTAGTTTTATAGGATAAGTGAATATGAATTACAAAACAGGACTGACAAATCTATCTGTCAAGGCTCACTGACAGTGTGAGAAACAATCTTCCTTCATCTGTTGAGTGAAAAAGAAGTTTTAATCAGAAATCAAATAGAAAGGAAGAGCACGGCTGATGTGTTGTCAAACTGTGGATCCTACCTGAGCACCAAGGACATTAGTGCAAGTTGCAGCCCAACCTCCTGCTCTCCTGGTGGGCAGCTCTTGCCCTAAGGGAAATCGTGAGAGATGTTTGTACCTCCACTCTCATTAAGTATCAAAGTTGACATGATATCAGGGTACCTGCAAGCCTAAAAAAGCCATTACTGCATTAGCTTATCCTCAGATTTGAAAGGGGTTCAGCAGGGATGATTATGTCTATATCTATACCTAATCTATATCATCTATATCTATCATCTGTATCTATCATCTATATCTACCCATGTCTATATATTTATATCTAACTATGTCTATATCTGTATTTATCTATATCTAGATGGATTGAGAAAACATAAAAAGTTGTTCCTTGTGTTATGTCTAAACATCCCAGTCCCATAAGCAAAAATTAGTGATCAGATTTTGTTGGATTTTTTATTTTTTTCATATTTAAACTGATAGACAAATGCAAGGCTTCAGTGTTTTTCTCTTTTTTTTTTTCTGACGTGAGATATAAAAGTATTTCATTGTGATTTTGTTACTTGAAAATAAATATACTGCAAATTGTTCACTTCGTAAGTGACACATGTCGGATTTTTTTATGCTTATACTATTTAATATGCTTGTACTAGAGAGATAAACTAGGAAAGCTGCCTAGAAAAGGGGACAGAGGGTGATTACATGAAGTTTAGGGTGAAACCTTAATTTTTCCCGCCTGTGAACACGGTATAAACTGTGGAGCTGTCACTTTTACCTGTTCATAAGGGTGAAGCTGGATAGAATTTCTCCTGGCCTCCAGACCTTCAGGTTAAGATGTACTTGGGGCTGGTTCTTCTGCCCTGGTGTTCCAATGCAAAGAGATCTTGCTTGAGCACGAGTAGAACTTGGCTCAGGTATTGAAAACTGCCAGATCAAAGCTGATTTGGCTTTTCATATCATGCTTGCACTTACAGGAGCCAACCGTTCAGCGTGTTTTCTGTAAAATTCTCTTTGCAGAAGTTCATGTTTTTAATCCATTTGTGTAGCTAAAATATGGCCTAATTGATTTAGCATCTTCCACATCGCTCATGAAGAGGTGAGCAAATAGTGGGGTCAGTTTGGTGTCTAAAGCTGTGCCCAAGGTATGGCCAGTGCATCATATTTGAAAATGGACTCACCAAAGAAAGGGGGGGGTGTGTGTGGAATTATTTCTGTTGTTTCAGTGCCATGACTGATCTGCAAGTCCTAACGTCAGTCTTGTTGTTGTAATGGGTTAATATGTCGTGGTGACTTCTCAGTCATTTCATGTTTTGGCATGAGTGTCATTGCTGTTGGGGCTAGAGTATTGTCTCTTGTTTGTGTTAAATCGTGCTGGTCTACTTTTGAAGAGGTAGAGGTTATCTTGCAGAGCAGTGAAGTGTATTTTAAGATTATTTTCTCACAGCCCATGGGAGCATGTGTTGATCTGTTGTTGGATTTGATCTGTGGTGGACTAATTAAAGTGAAGATGGTAGTGTCTTACTCTGGTGTCTTCTTGCAGATTTGTAAATCAGCCTGAGAACTGTACATGTGAACTGTACACGGGGCTGCATGTGGTAACTCCTTCGGGAATAATGTGTTTCTCACATAACCTTAGGCAGTTGCTGCTTTTTAATTTGTGCTGTAGCATCTCCCTATCATAACTGTCACAGCTTCCCTGCTGAAAATTGAAAGAAGTCCTAAATCTTCTAAAATCATGATACATTTAAGTAACTCAGCTGAAGCTCGAATCTTATACTTTACTATGCATGATACGAAAACCAAGGCTTCTTTATACTCGAAATCCATCAGAACAAATTCTGAAAGGCAGAAATGGGAGATATCAACCAAACAGACAGTTTCTCATTTTCCTTATTCATATAACTCCATATCTGATGCCCATGTTTCTTATAGAAATTCAGAATTTTTTTTCTACAAAGATAAACCCCAGAATTTAATGGGTGTTTTTACCAACATATGAAGCTGAATTAAAGTCAGTTCTTACTGTGCAGAGGAGAGGAATCAATAGTTTGAATCCAGCTCCAAACTATTTGGATCACCTGAATCAGAACTATAGGGAAGGAAATCTCTGAGCAACAGTCTCCATATTTGGGTATTGCTGCTGCTTCTTCCAGGTATAAATATATAAACAGAAAGACAGCAGCCATGAATGGGTGTTGAATTACCTATTACCACTTATTTACACAATATTACATTTCCAAAAAGATTCTGGGCAAAATTTCCCTACCTGGGAAGCATGGCCAGATGTCCCCTCTCTGAGGCATACAGAGACCAAGAAAGGGTTGTAGATCCCCTGGGCTTTGTGGAGACACAGAGCTGGGCTGTGTCATTTTTTTGTTGAAGTTAGGGTGATGTCCATCCCTCACTCAGCCTCATCAGGGCAGCGTGGGCTGCCATACCATGTTGTGTTTCCAGGATGGGCTGTACAAAAAATATAGGTTCAGCCCATACTTTGGGAAGCACATGTCTCCTGGGTTACTTTAGGCTCTATGCAGGAGGCACCTCTCCTTGGGTAGCCTTTCATGGCCACAAAGGCATCTGTAGAAAATTTCTCAGTGGTAACAGTGTCACGGGGACAGGAGTGGGGGTAGCAGCTACCCCTGCTCCTGATATACGGATGAACCCTCAGGTACAGTGGAAGTGCCAGTGAGGCTACTGGTGGAAGAACTGTGGCTGCATTGTCACACAGCTTCCTGGAGATGTCATCCAGAGCAACTCACCTGGGGTCCTTCCCCCGACCCAGCAGGGCAAGGCAGCCTGGAGACCACTGCCCTGGCACATATCCACCTCCTCTTGGTGCCCTGTGAACAGGGTGATGGGGAAATAGGCCCAGGTCCAAGCAGCTCTGCCACTTGCTTCCCTTTGCAAAATGCTATGCAATAAGAACAGGAAGAAGAATCATAAAAAACACTTGTATTTCAGCTCTGCAGTTCGAAAGGTCTGTTGGCATCAGCCCTTCAGGGACTCTGAAAGGTATCCTGGGCAGGTATTGAGAAAGAGTGGCTCAGCAATTTTATGCACGCAGTTCTTCTGTTTTGGACAACTGCTTACACCATTCTAGAGATTCAGAGTGTTCATAAGGCATACATAGACCACACTTCCCCAGTTTACTTAGAAAAGAGAAGATGAAACAAGTGAAGGCACAGCTTTTTAAATGCTGCAGTTTAAGGACAGTGTGGGATAAATAATACTATGAAATATATATATACATATATATATATACACCTCCCACCAAACCTTCCCAACTGCAGCCTGGTGGAGGACACCAAAGTCCACTTTGGACCACAAACTACACAGGTGATCAGTGAGCACTAGATGAGAGGGACTGAGGAAAGGTGAGGACAGTGCAAAGCCAGTGAGGACCTGGGACAGATGAGGCCAAGGTTGTGGTAGGCATTTGGGATATGGTAGCCAAAAGTGGGGACATGAGAACTAGAGCACTTCAAAGAGTATCCTCCTCATCTTCAGCATGTGCTTTGGGCACTGTCCAGATACTCTTGGATCTGAGTGCGTCAGGACTCAGTAAGAGTTCCTAAAGAGTACTTGAATTGCTGTGCCCTGCTGAAGGCTTTGATGCTGAATGAGGTTGAAGAGTTTGATGCTCCATTACCACACACAGAACTTCACTTTCAAGCACTTGTTTCATATGTTTAGGCTGCAGAATATTTGTGTTAGGGCCTCGCTACCATACTAGGAGACAGTTAATGGAATTGGTTAAATAAACAGATGAAATATAAATATTTGATGAGGACATAAAAGTCAATTGTAGAAAATGATACATCAGCGTAACAGTACCACACAAGATGCCTTCTCTTGTAGTAGAAAACTTAAGAGCTGTGAAATAGAGCATCTGCCACAGTGCTAGCTGAAGTCACTTTGTTTTGGCAGGTAAGGGCAAATCACACTTTGAAGTCTTTTAGGCATGCACACACAGAAAGAAAATTGCCTTTGAATGAGAACAGCAGAGTAGCTTTCCCCACTCTAACTAACGTAGTGGAATAGTGGTGAAAATTTAAAAAGTAATAGCAAGAAAGATAAGCAAGTTCTGCCACTCTTCACGCAGAGAAAATACTCTGGCAAATAGTGAAAGCATGGCTTTGCTCTTCTGCTGAGCAACGTGTGCAGTTCTGGGCCCCACATTTAAGAGGGATGTGGAGGCCCTTAATGTGTTCAGAGGGCAACAAAGCTGGTGAAATGGCTGGAAGGAATGCTGGAATGGAATGAGGAGTGGATAAGGACTTCAGGCTTGTCTAGCTTGGAGAAAAGGAGGCTGAGGTCCGACCTCATGGCTCTCTGAAGCTTCCTGAGGAGGGGATGTGGAGATGGAGGTGCTGAGCTCTTCTCCCTGGAATTCAGTGATAGGATGCATGGGAATGGATCAAAACTACTCCGGAGGAGGTTTAGAATGGACATTAGGAAACATTTCTTTACTGAGAGGGTGGTTGATGCCCCAACCCTGTCAGTGTTTAAGAAGCATTTGGACAATGCCCTTAATAACATACTTTAGCATTTGATCAGCCCTAAAAGGGTCACGCAGTTGGACTAGATGGTCATTGTAGGTCCCTTCCAACTGAAAATATTCTATTCTATTCTATTCTATTCTATTCTATTCTATTCTATTCTATTCTATTCTATTCTACTGCAACACCCCACCATGCTCTGTTGCTCACTGTGGGAGCACTGCTTCTGGGTCAGAAATAATTTGGGGTGACTGTTCACTCAGTTCCAGTTCCAGTTTTGGCTAACACACAGCTCATGCTAAGGCCTGATGTGTGCTAGGAGCATTGTGGTTATGTCAAAGCAAGAGCAACACACGGGACTTGAAGGACAGGAAGACATAAAGGTCATTATGCAATTGTTATCATCTGCAGCTTGCTGTCTCCTGCAGCCATCATCCTTGTGTATTAATTGCCTGTCAGCTTCTTCAGAATTCCTTAGCTATGGAAATGGTATAGACCAAATGTCCAAGGTAGAAGGGATGAATACATCAATTTACCCAAAATCTTATGAAGCAGATCTAACAGCAGCCAGACTACTGAGGCTTTCATGCCTCCCAGTATGATACAGGGGACATCCACACCATGACGGAGGAGGAAGTATGAGCACCCTAACCATCAGCTAGATGACAATTTCTCTCACAGGTGCAGGAGTTACAAGTTATTAATTAAGGTTAGAAACCTTATGAATTAAGCAATGAATTCATGAATTTACATCTTAGGCTGTTGTTTGATGTATTTATTTTCTTTCCTAATGAACTCATGAAATAAAGTTTAATTTATGGAGTACATTGCCCCGTAAATTTGAGACATCCAAATGGACTGTGACTTTTGACCATGTTAAACCAAAGATGAAATGTGGAGAGACCACCTTTTCCACTTAGCTTGACTAATATCATCGGATTCTGTGGAAGCAATATAGGAAGAAGAATACATGTCAGTAAGGCAGTTTCATATCATGCCTTAAATCAAATACCTCTACTTGAATCATTTGCCACTAACTTTTAAAAGATTAACTACACAGAATTCCCCATGACAAATAAAACATTGTTAGATACAAGGAGAGAGAGACAGATGGGCTGAATACCTAGACTCCAAGGAAATATTTTCCCAACAGCAAAACCTCTGATTAGGCAGAACAGCCTTTGGAAAGTCATGCTCCTTTTATGTTATCCCCTTCTTATCTGGCTCATTAGCTTCCAATATCCATCTTTCAAAACCAAATTTTCATGTTATGCTGTTTTCTGTGTGTGTGTCGTGTGTGTTGTCTTCGGTTTGGGAAGAAAGCAAAGCAAAAATTAACAGAAAGGAGCAGAGAGAAACAAGGTTAGAGTGGAAAAGTAGGGAATAAGAGGGACCAGTACTGAAAAAGAGCAGAGAAAATATAATGCTAGGAGAAATAATAGATCAACATTAAGGTATACAGATCAGTTAGATAAACGCTTGGATAAATCCTTGATCAAAAGACCTTACTGAACTTCTTGCACGATTAGCCTCAAACTGTCCTAATAACAGCTCTCTTTCTGCTTCTTCAATAATTCCCGCTCCAACAGAGAGCAAAAGCATCCTTTCTCTGTTATGTCAGATGGGACTTCGGGGCTTCCTTTTCTAGACTTGTTTAGGGGAAGAGACTACACAGGCTCAAGATAGTACTGGAATGGAAAACAGCATACTTAGAGATATCAGATTTGGTATACTCAGATGTTGCATGTTGATTTTTATCTTATTATTCTTTACTGAACTAAAAACTATTAAAACCAGAAGAGAAGGTTTTTACTGGTATTTTACTACTTCACTGAAACACAGCATGCTACTTGTAGCTTCCTTGCTGAACTCAAAAATCTGTTCATGCCTAATAAAGGAAAAGCAAACTTGATGAAAACACAGAGAACGGCATATTTGTGCTGCATCACATTTCTGGATGTGCACAACATTAAAATAAAATAAATGAAACCTCCATGTAATGAATATACAGTCCTTAGCACATACTGCTAGGAAAGATAAGTCTTGAAGAATTCAAGCTTAGCTCCATAGGAAGATCTGTCTGGAGGAAGAAAGGTCTAGATAACAGTAATGAGATCCAGCTAAGAGAGAGAAAATTACACTCTCCCAGGAGGGTTTTTTGCCACCTGAAACAGCCAATGATCCCGGCAAACAGATGGGGTACCTCCCCCTTCAGCAGGGGCAATATTGTCTGAGCACCTGGGCAGCCTCCTCTGCTGGCACAGGCTGCCGGGCCGTCCAGTTCCAGCTTCTATGTCACCTCTCTCCAGCAGAGGCCAGGCCAACACACTCAACAATACTCTCCTCTCAACAAGGCGTTTGTTTCAAGTGTGTGTTGATCCTCTGGAAGAGGATTGTATCCCATCAGTGCCTGGCCACTGACATGAACTCCCAAATCCAAAGTGCTGATTGCAGAAATGTTCTTCCAAAGAGACAAGCTAGTACATCACATTCCTCAGGAAACCTGAATTGGGACTGTTTGACAAATTCAAATGTTACAGCCCTATGCTGCAAAGGCAACTAAACAGCATTGAGAGTATGCTTACCCACACATTTTCAATAGTCACATTAAAGAGGCCTCTATCACTCTCTGTCATCCACCTGTCAGGATACTCATCGACTTTTCTAATCGTAAGGCTGGCAATTTCCTCAATTGTTATTTCCTCAAATGCACAAGTTGGGGACATAAGCTGTTTTCTATAAAATCTGTTCTTGAGATCTTTCTTAAGTTTAATTCAACTTCAGATCTTCTCCCATTTGAAGTCTGCACTTTAGGGTGAACTGAATGTCCCCAGACCCTGTCTACTGTATTGATTACATCTCCATCAAGCGTAATGGTTGCTTAGACACGTAAAACGTTGGCAGACACCTAAATCCAGGTGTTTTAGTCTCCAGCTGAATTTTTTCCTTTCTATTCTAAAGGTAAAATAGAACCAGTTAATACCACGGTTGTATTAAGACTGAATATGGTGATAATTGCATGTTTTATCACCTGCAGGTTTTTTATTGTGATGTTTCTTATTTTTTAAGCAGTGACACATTAGAATCATTTATAGAAATAATGACGTTAAAGAGAAAAATGATTTCTAAAGGACATTGAATCCATCTACTGATGAAAAGTATGAGTACTGGTGAGAGTATCACGCATTTGCCATATTGCTTCCAATAGAAGACAAGTCAAGTGTGTGCAATAGGTAGACAGGCAGGAGGCAGTTACTAACTCGCTGACACAATTAATGTGTATAATTTTTTATGAATGGATCATCCACAAACAAGCAAAACCCTCTTCAATTTTACTAATGTATTGCAATCTCCTCCCTGGGGAAAATAAATTTATCCATGGTTCTACTGAAAGTATCTTCATGTTACATATTCCTGACACTCACCATAACTTTAAAAAGTGTATGACATTCTAGACAAAAGAAATTTCAACTCCAAACAAAACCAAAGCAAAATCACCATCAGTTTGCAACTATTGCAACATTTAAATCTTTCCTTGGTCTTAACATCATAACATTTTGATAGTTCATCTCTATATATCCTATATCTCCAAAAGTTGGTATAACTTTGAGGAGAACAGTTTTGATAGAAAAACTTTTTGTGGCTCTATGCCTCAACTGAGGCAGGTAGAAACGTCTTAAATGCAGCAGAGTCAAGGGATCTTCTCATAAGAAAGCCCAGATCAGGGCTAAAGCAGGGCTGGTGGAGCAGCTCTGCAGTAGCTTTGTCCAGGTAAAGCTTCAAGTAATGAAGTTGGGTGTCTGGAAGTGGAGCACAGACCATACCCATCTACAGCCCTCACTACCAGCATCAAGCGCAGCTCCAAAGAGGAAAAACTTCTTTAGTCATTTCTGTTTGGTGAGTCACTTCAAATATTTTTTACATTTTTAAATTATTTTTGTTCAAGTCCTTAGTACAGAATTGCATCTGAAAGCCTAGAAGATTTTAAGTAAAGGGAAGACTAATTACTTATGGCACTCTGTAATGTATTGTAAAAATATAATATCCACAGAGAAAGAAATCAAATTAATGAAAGATTAATGTTGTTACAGGCAGCTCTATTATATGATGTATCTACTTACTTCTATTAAAAGTCTAGAAATATCTGAAAGAAAAGGCTAATGAATCATTCATCGATTCTTTTAACGGGTTCAATGATGAGCCTATGACCTGTCTTGATCAGCTTACATTTTTATTTTCAGATATTTGCTTTTTACATATTTTAATGGTCAGAGTGACTTTGAAGGACAGGGAGAGTCATAATCTGTCTTTGTTTCTCCCATTTATTTTTAACAATGAGATGTTGAGAAACCATTCTGCACAGTGTCTTGCTGCTAGAAGCTCTTTGCTATCTAGTGTCTGCTCAGTTTACGTTTTCACAATTCAGTTTCTAACTGCAGGAGGACACATCCCACCCTCTGTATTGGTTATCTTGATAACCCTCCAGCTCAATAACTGGCTCCTCGGAGGCTCTTGGTCATCTGCATGGGAACAAGGAGGCTCAGCCCACGTTACTGGTGTTGCAGCAACACCAGGGGGCCCCAGCCAGGGCACAAATATCTCATGCACCCTGCATAATTCCAGAAAAAAGACAGCTACATCCCACTCTAAGGAGCAGAGGACATGTCAGCAATGCAACCAGTAGGAGAGGTCTGGAAGGGAGATGGACAGACATGATTAGGGTGATCTCAGCACAGTGGCCTTCACCTTACCTAACCTCCCTCACCCACCAGCAGACACATGCTCTAAGACCATCCTTGCACTACAGCAAAGGAGAAATGTCCAGAATAAAATTCCTCTCACCTGGCCTAGATTACTATTTAGATTGAGATAAACCTCTGGTCCTTTCATCTAACTGGGGTTTGCAGTTTTGGTGTTCTTGGGCTACTTGATGTGCCACTGATGGAGATGCAATTGAAAGGGCTAAACCTTGGAGCCAGAGGGATCTTGCAGAAAAGGGATATGGGAGAAGAGGAGGGAGAGTAGACAAGGAGAAAATTCAGGGTAATCAAAGTACATGCCTAAGAGTAATCTAAAGAATACCTTTCAGCATGAAATACATCCATAAATACTTTTTGTCGACATTCCAGCTCTCAGTTATGTTTCTCATTTCATTTACACAACAGGGAGCAAAAATACACATTTTCTAATTGCCTGGAATATGCTCACTAAAAAGCTGTATTTTATTTGTAGAAAAAAACAAGGCACGGCATTTATCTTTAGATCCACATTTCCATTAGAGGCTTACAATGTCAGCTCCTGATGTGTGTTTCCCTGTCCGCACCTGGCAATGAGCAGAGATCATTATCAGCATGCAGAAAGCCCCAGATATAAGGAATGGGATTCATAAAAAGTTTATGTGACACATTTTCTTAAAACTCTGGGAAAAATACTGTGTAATGTAAATGGACAAAGCTAGTGAAGTGCACCTCCGCCTGTGTCAGGGACCCTCAGTCAGGCTGCAGAGCCCACACTGCACAGAGGCAGAGAACGTGTTTTTCTGCTCAGCCAAGGACGCAGAAATAATCCCTAGTTTGTTAGAAATCCCACTCTGTTTTAAACAATTTTGTGGGCTGGATTAAAAGATTCAGCTGACAAAGACACAATGCAACACACAGCATGAGAAACCTTTGACTCCAGAGAAGGAGGTCCCAAGTCATCATGCCATGAATCAAACCAGCCCTTCCTGGGAGGGCAGATCCTCCAGCAAGGCTGAGAGGAAAGAATGGGCTGGAGAACATGTTGGTATAACTTTTTTCTAGTATTGCTTGGCAAGAATGAGACTAGTTCCCATGGTATTTTAGCAAATATCATCAGTGTCTTGCAGAGCTGTTGAACGTCTAGTAGCTTTGGGGTGGGGGTTTTTTTGGGGGGAGGGGGGTTTTCTGTTGGGTTTTGGTCTTTTTTCGGTGTTTCCTGTTAAAATAGAGTTCTGGAAAAGTACTGTGTTTAAGAAAGCTAAAATTTGTTATGAAATCCCAGGATTTAGGTCCTATTACATTGGGGAAGATCATAAAAAGAGCATCTGGATTTTGTTCTCCTTCAGCAGGCTGTTGCCCAATGTACAAGCACATCAGGGGAACAGTATTGCTTCATCAGAGCGCCAGAAAGAAAGGGTGCAAGAGGGGGAAAAATTCAAACCCAGTAGAAGCTCTGAAGACCTGTGTCCCCTATCCAAAGTGGGTCTAATTTTTTCCCAGTTCACTCAGCCTTTAGTACTCGGTTTTCCTTAACACAAGAGATACTGGGTCTCTTTGTGTTATGCCTCTTCTCCTGCTAAAGCAGCCACCCAACAAGTGAGCACTCGATCCTTGCTCCTTCTCTTCTTTCCCTTTCAGGATAAATAAGGAGGAGGGCAACCTGAAGCTAGTGACACCCTTTTGCAAATAGACTTATCAAACTCTTTGAATTATCTTCTCAAAAATCCACAGTAAGCATGTTAAGAACCAGGAGGAGCACATCATATTGTAAAACGTTACAGGCAGCTCCCAGATTATGTATGAAAGGTCAGGTCCCAGTGTCTTATTATTCTGTTAGTTTCCCCAAGATGTCATATGAATTCATCAGTCTTTTTATTGCAAGTCATTAATTCAATTGCAGAAAATTATGAACTGCATTTATTTAGAACATTTTGGGAATAGACAACGATGTTTTTTACCTTCACTATTAACTTCCTTATGTTTATTGAAATATACATGAACTCAGATCAAGCATCTAAGTGGAACTTTATTTTTCAGAAAAACAATTTTCTATAAAGTGATAAATTCACTTGTTTGGGGTAAAATTTGTCTTCTCTTAAAATACAATGGCAATATTTCTTTTCTCCTGTTTCTGTGAAAATGAAGGCTCATAAGCAAAATTCTAAGCGACTTAAATTGACTGGAAAAATGGTATGGGATGTTCCAGAAGAGGTTAGATTACAGATTAGTTAATGAATGTCTTGGAATTTCATGTTCAGAGAGAAATACAAACTGAGTGCTCTTTAATCAGGAAAGAAGAACTGGGGTTTATCATAAGTAATGGCTGTTTAATATTCCTCACACATCACAGGAATGTAAACTGGGATCTGCATGTATCCATTTATCTGTCTGTCAACCTATCTTCACATGGAAAATGAAGCTGGCAGAGGACACTCATATTTACACAAAACAAAACAAAACAAAAGATCTGGGATCCCACTCAAGCATGGAAGGACTTCAGAATTTCGTCTCAGCAGGATGGATCCTACCAGCTAATCCGTACAGTTATAACGCCTCTGCAGCTTCTCACCTCCCAGGGCACAGCCAGTGCATCCAGCTGTACCTCCTGATAGTTTTTGCTGCCTGTTTATCTTCCAGCAAAAGAGACTGGAGAGTGCTAGGACAGGGGCTGGCAGACTCCAGGTCATACAGGTCTCCTCTGGGGATCCCTGACATTTTGCATCTTCCCCGAGGAGCAGAGGTGCTGAAGGTTCCTCAACCACTTAGTGATGGGTTTCTCCAGGCTTCATACAACCGAAGACCCTTGGAGGTCCCTCAGGTGACCAAAAGCCACCTTTGCAGTTTTCAGGGAGCTGCAGCAGCTGCTGAGCACTCACCTGGGTCTCATCTCAGCCCCTGCCATGGGGGTTCCTGGCTCAGGGTGCTGGCAGAGACCCCACGGAGAGGAAAACCTGCTGTGCTTTCAGGACTGACACCTGGGCAGTAAATAGCAACCAAGTGGCAGGTTCTGGACACCAGGTCTTGTATCCCTCTTAGGAGAAAAAAAATACAAGTTACTAAGGGCACTTCCAGGAACCTTTTAGTACTTCGACCACAGTGGGACAAACGCGGTTTCATTACCTACGGCAGAGGATAATGTTAGAGGGGAAGCTGGCTTTGAAGGAGTTTATCAGAGTCAAGAGATAGAAAATTGACATGCTCATTAATCATTTATAATTGTAAACATTTCCTTCCCCAGACACAGTATTTCCCCACTCCCTGTAAAACTCTGAGGCACTGTTATTCTGGATATGCCTATCTCCTGCTGGGAACTGTCCTGAGTCCTTCCTTTAATATCTTTCTTATGCCCCTTTCTAGCAGATAGTCTTCCAGCTGGTTACTCAAGTGACCACACCGTGAGTTTTAGCCATGCGAAGCAGCTGGAAATAGGAGGCACCAATGAGAAAAATATGCCCAGGGCAGACCCAAGCAAAAGGAAGGGAAAGTCTGTTCCAAACACCCAGTGAAGAAATCAAGCAAGATTTCTTCTTCCTTGAAGAAAGCAAATCAAGCTGGATGTGAAGATCTGTTCCCAACAAGGTGGCAGCTCTGACAGCCTTTATATCTTCAGTGCTATTGGGAAGACCACCCCTTGCTCACCCGGCAGAAGCTGGTGGATGTCATTTCGGATTGCATTTGCCCTTGATTTACCTGTTACTGGCCATGCCCGTTCTGCAACAGCTTTACTACCTCCTTCCTAGCCGCGGTACAACTGCAGGCAGAGCAGACCCAAGGCCAAAGGTGTCCAAGCACCTCTTCTGGCTCTGGTGAAAAGGAGGATGGCTTCTGCAGTAAGCTCCGGGCTACAGACATGTCGCCATGACCTCTTGCAATCAGAAGATCTCTGTGACCTGATGTTAGTACTACCAACAGAGACAAAACACTGTCTCTGAAAATGGAAAATTGTGTGTTCTTGGATTGCCCAAATACAGGAATTTTGAGTATTTCTGCTGTTTAAACTTTGTAAAACTTTCTCTATGTGCTGAGATAGAAAACATTACTGCGGTGCAAGGTATTATTTTTCTCTCTCTGATTTGTGCCAGACAGCATTTAACTGCCAATGAAGAGCCCACACAGATTCACTAGCTTGTTTTCATTTTAATACCATTTTAATCCTCTCTAATGAGTCTGACTTAAATTTACAATTCCCGAGTAATTGCTGTGTACACAAATTCAGGTAAATGTTCTTGCAGAACTTTAACTCCCTCTTGTTATTGGCAAGCTGCAGGAATGAGGCCCTCTTTGACAGTACATGAAAGGCCAAATCTGGTAGTATCTTGTTACGACATACATTTAGTAAAAATAAGTATAAAAGCTGACTGAAGCATTATTCTCAAGATTATTTATTACTCTTCTCTGAAAAGAAAGGAAGAAACTTAATCTCCATAGAGATTCAAATGACACAAAATAATTCCAACAGAAGGTGTTAAAGAGTGGGTCTGCTTTGAATGGGAAGATGGAGAAGAATTGGCAACCTGGTTTTTACAGCTTTATCCGTCCATCTTCTGTCCAAAATGTTGACAAGCTTCACACCTCTGCCATTACCCAGGGGAAGGGGGGTGAAGACACTTCATAGAGTTTAGAGGATAAAAAATGCAATTTACTATGCAGAGCAATTTGGAACTTAGTTTGACATCAAACAATAACAGGGATGCTGTCACCTGGCAAACAGAGCTGAAATGTGGATAAAACCCTGAGATTTTCTTGAGCTCCCTGCATAAGGGTAAAGTTACATCTGAAGAGCTAAAACCTTTTCCTTCATCAAGAACAATAACCCATGGGTTTTTATTTATTAATAAGGGGCAAAGAACACATCCCAACAATAGAATTACATTTGCCAGCAAACTACCATTTAATGTATGTACTAGCCCTATATGCTTTGTTTAGGTTACACACATACAAGCGCTGGGATGAACTACTCAAGAAAATTCGGCTGTTAAAAATATAGAAGAATTGGAAATATCAAAAGATATGGTGCAGAATTGTAAGATTCACTGACCACAGTTATGGCTTTGTTATGCCATTCATTTAGGAAACAAACCATCTCTGGCTACTCTGAAAACAGTATCTAACTGAATTCCTTTTTTGTATTTCTAACATATTAGGACTCTGTTCTTTATTTCATAAAAGTTATTATCTTCATATATATTTTTCTATTTCCTCCTCAGGAGAGAACTGCATTACCATTCCTTCGTCTCAGGAATGCATAGGCATCAAGATAGCAGTGGCAACTCAATAGTAACTAAAACTTCTCCTAGATATTCATAGCCACCTAAATATTGGAACAAAAAGCTCTGCTTCTACAGATGGTGAATTTTGCAGGAATTGTGTAAAATGCAGTACTTAAGCAGACACTTGGTCTGAGTTCCAGTGCTTTTTTGTGTAACTAGCATTTTTGGTGCAGTTACTTTTACTCTGTGTCTCTAAAATAATGCAAGTAATGCCAAGAATGTCATGGATCTATACTTTCAACTACAGTCAGGAGGTCTGAATACACAACGTGTTCTTGGCATCACTCAAAGAAACTTTTGTATCTGATTAAATGCAGAATTCAAATTACCATGTGTTAAGAGCCTAAGTTTCCCATCTAGTCAGTAGAGAGAGGTAAATAATTCCAAAGAACTAATTAGAGCAACTAAGTAAACAGTATGAGTGGTTCCCCAATGTCACTATCTCAATTAATGAAGAAAAATTGCTTTTGTAGAAATACGTTTCTGTACTGATTTATAAACTAAACATTAAATACTACCACTTTGTAAGTTATTCATGATGCCAAGTGTTTGCACCTTGGCATATGCTTTCCTCTAGACTTAGCAAAGTAAGAAAATATTTAGAAAAACACACAAGGGAAAGAAATCTTGGCTGAAACCATTTAAAAGCACAGTATGGGCACTGTGACCTTGTTCTGTTTCTGATGAGATCCAAGATTGCTTTATTAGTTAGACCTGAAAATTAGTAGCTACAAGTCCTTCAGAGAGCAAAAGTTTGCAGTACTGCTTTAAATTGAAAGTATTAAATAACTTCATTTGGGAGTGCTTGGTAACTTTCTCCTGGTTCATTAATTAGGGAAAAGAACCTATCTCCAATGGGTCTGAGTGCAATTAGAAATGTAATCCCCTACAAAATACACTGGGAGGTGCAGGGACAAAAGCTCAGTGAAACAGGAGCACAGCATCTGAGGTGCCCAGGACAGATGGAGCACAGCCTTGTTAAAAACGTCTGGGCAGACTGCAGCCTTTTGGACAATAGTCTGAACAGTTAAATTTCTGGCTTACTGTCAAAGTTTGAAATAAGTTGGAAAAGGCAGCCTGTAAAGAGAGCTAGAAGTTGTGCAGGAAGACCAGAGGAAAAAAACCCAAAAATCTAGGAGGAGTGGCTGATACACCAGAGGGTCATGCTGCCATCCAGAGGAACCTCAACAGACTGGAGAAATGGACTGACAGGAACCTCATGAAGCTCAACAAAGGGAAATGCAAAGTCCTGCACCAGGTGGAGAACAATCCCATGAATCAGACTGAGGGCATCTGACTGGAAACCAGTAAGGGACCTGGGGATCCTTGGGACTTGGGGGTCCTGGTGGGCACCGAGTGGACCATGAGCCAGCAATGCACACTCATGGCAAAGATGGCCAACGACACCATGGGTTGCATGAGGGGAAGCAGGTCGAGAGAAGTGATCCTTCCTCTCTGCTCAGCAGAGGTGAGACACGCCTGAAGTCTGGGTCCAGGTCAGGGGTCCCCAGCACATGGGAGACAGAGACATGCTAGTGCGAGCGCCCAGTAAAAAGTCAAAAAGGTGATGAGGGAATGAAGGATCTTTCAGGATTGAAGAGCTGGAACTGTTCAGCCTGGAGAAGAGAAGGAATGAAGAGGGAAACAGGCTTTTTGTGGTGGTACTCAGTAACAGGGCAAGAGGCAGTAGGCACAAACTAAAACCCATGAAATTTCGTCTTAACATAAGAAAAAATTTGTTACTGCGAGAGTGGCCAAACACTGGCACAGATTGTGGAGTTTCCATCCCTGGAGATATTCAGACTGTGTCTGGAAACAGTCCAGTGCAACCTGCTGTAGCTGACCCTACTTTAGCAGTGGTGTTGGACTACATGATATCCAGAGGTCCCTTCCAACCTCAACAATTCTGTGAACCATTTTGTCGTACTACGTGATAAGGTGAGTTTAGGAAAATGATAGGATTTCATTTGAACGCAGAGCAATTTGTTTTGTTTAAAGTGACAGTCATGCTGGACACTATGTGCCAGTCTGTGTGAGATACCAACTTCCATGAACCAGGTTTAAAAACAATATTGCAAATTGCAAATGTACTAGATGATCTAATAAAAGATATTGCTGCTACCCAAAAACACGGTCTAGCTCATCTCTGCACAGTCACTATTTACAATTAAATGACAGTTCTGCAGCAGGAGTTTTTTATTTGGGGATAAATCTTTTTAATTGTTCCCTACCTATCCTTGTTTTTGTATGGCTGTTAATGTCTTTATATGATGGCAAGTAGATGAGACATATTGTTCTTCATCAGTAACAAAACGTTTTACAGGAGAGGTATATTTGCAAAGAGCTTTGCTGGGAACTGGGTGTCCTTTCTCAACTGGAAAGGAAGAATTCCTCAAACTACAGCCTTTGGGGCATTACAGAAATTACATACTTTCTCCTGGGTATAATTTACATAAATTATAAAATAAAAATGGAAAACTGAACTATAAAGAGTAACTCATATGAAGGAGAAAGATAGACTGCACTGTTTTGGTTATGATAGTAAATTTTTATTTCTCAAACCAGTGTGCGATCTGAAATAGTATTTTCTGAAATTATTTGCAAATCATTAGCAATGTATCTAGCTAAGGGAGCAAACCATTACATTTAGGGTTGTAAGATAAGGAGCACTATTACAGCAGAGGTGCTTTTCTTTTGTATCTCCAACCCCCTTGCACCACCCCCAGGAGGTGCAGAGGTTGAACACGTTCATCATCAGAGTGAGATGGGTGTGTTTATCCTTGAAAAGAAAAGGCTTATCGGGCATCTGACTGGTGCCATCGACTACCAACACTGAGGTTTTAAAGAGAACAGAGCCAGGCTTTTCCCAGGATGCACAGCAGAAAGGCAAGAGGTGATGGTCTCAGGTTGTAGCAAGGGAAATTACAACCAGACATTAAGAAAAATATGCCCCTTGTGAGGGTGGTGAAGCACAAGTCCAGGCTGCCCAGGGGGCTGTGGGATCTCCATCTTTGGAAATTCAAAACTGAGGCAGACAAGGTGCTGAAGAACCTGATCTAACTTTGAAGCAAGCTCTGCTTTGAGCAGGCAGTTGGACTACGCAATCACCAAATGGCCATTCCAGCTTGAACTATTCTATGGTTCTACAGTGTAATTCCAGCTCAACTATTTCTTATAGACCCCAATCCTATAAATCCCTTAAAATAAATCTACTAGACACTAGAGGAATATAACTGATTTCTTTGTTCAATCTAGTTGTGAAAGGTATCAATAATATGAAAATTATTGACAAGTGGGGAAAAAAAGAAAGATAATAGCTGTAGTTGCAGCTCTGTTCTTTGGGAGATATGTTTTAGTGTTCTTCCTTTGTCCTTTTTCAAATGCAAGCTCCTGGAATTTACACAGTGTTATTTAAAATGACACATTAGTGATTTTTTTATTCAGTTGTCTATTATTACAATGAGACTATCAAGTCAAGAACTATTATTTACACAAAATGCATGACAAGAGAAAGTGGTGTACTCTATGTTCCTCACTTAGATATTTTTATCCACAGTACCTCTTTCTTCAAGATGCTATTGAAACTAAAAGATAAACATGTTGGATAATGACAAAAGATATGAATGGGCACAAGGCATTGGATCTGAAATTTTATGGAAAAAAAATCTTTAAGTAATTCTTTAAGTCTATCTCCTGGATGGACAAAGGCTTGAGAACTCACTTGGGAAACAGCGTCTTGAAAAGCAGTTCCAGGGTAGTTACCCTCTACTTTGAAGTCAGAGCAAAAAAATGGCTTTAACTCTCAAAAAAGTCTTTTTTCTGAAAAGATGGAAGATTGAAAGCACCTCTGCTGTGGCTGAGGAACAAATGGATGCAGAAAGAAATAGTTAAAAAACCTATTAAAAGATGAGATCAATGATATTAACTGTAGTCTAAAATCAGACTGGTAAATGACAGAAATACACTTGAACCAAAACCACAATAAACCCACAAAAGTCATGAACTTCACTTGACTCTGGTAAATATTTCTGTCAGTCTTTTAATGTCTGTGGAAACTCTCTTCTGGAACCAAATGGAAAATTAAGCAGCACCTATTAGTTTCTTGCATAATTCAAAAACTAATAGTAACCTCCTCCAGTGTTTTATTATCTCCATAGATTATGTGGCCTGTAGTACTAATTGAACAGAGTCCCGCTGACCACAGATCAAATCAAAACACCTTATCTGAAGCCCTGATTAATAAAAAAAAATAATCTCCCTTTGTGTGAAAATGTTGCCTAACTTTTAAAATGAGAACTAAAAACCCGAATTTCATGCCTTGGAGTGTTTCATACCAACATTTGTGTTACTGATCACAAATCCAACATGGGCAACCGGAAACACATTGGGGAGGACTCATCTGGGGCAATCAGTCTTTCTGCCAATGATTTAAACATGGTGTGCAGGAGGAGTCATTCTTTCTAGTCCTTCTCTGAGGCAATCTAGTTTTCAATGGAGCCTGTGTCCAACATATTCCTTGAAAAAATGAGTCAGATTCTCCCAGTGTGACATCAATGCACTGCTTTTATAGAAGTATTAATGGAGGAAGAGGATTAGATGGAAGCAGCTGAATGTCTAGGTCAGAAGGAGACTGAAATGTAATCTAATCCCATCATCTAAAACTATGGTGTCCTCATGAGAGACACAAACTGATTAGTCTTGTTCCTCAAAAATGGGGACACTGGGAGCAGTAAGAATAGACAAGCTCACACCAGCAATAGACAGAGACTGGATAACTATTCCTTGCAGAAAAACTGTCCTGCTATTCTAGTGAGAAATATACGTGTTGCTGGCTGTCTTGTCCCCCAGCAAAACTGAAGATGGTAATTGGGATTTGAACCATTCAAAGAAGGACAAATCCGGCAACCTCAGGCCCCTGACCTCTCCAAAGGCTCAACATCAGACCTGTGGTCCTTCCAGTATCCAGCCGCAGACATCTTGTCCTGCTTATCGGCTAGGCTGGCTTGAAGCTTGCTAGTAGATTGCACACAGAGAAGAGAGGGGACACTCACACAGCAGGTAGCTAGGAATAGAGCTTAATAAGGAGGTGGGACAGACTGCGGTGCTCAGGCACAGGGCCTGGCCCGACGAGCATCCTGACCAGTGTCTGGTTACACACAGTTATCCACTGGTGATCCCCTTAACCCTTTTTCCCCCACATTTGTTCCTTCCCTGTCCATCTTGATACCTCCCTTCAGTTCTTCCCCTAAACCCTGCGTAGTAAGTTTAAAGCAGTCCCATAATCCCCCTCAGCTCATAAGATTTCTCTTCCCCATAAGACATGTGGTAACCTTGTTTTTTCTTCTTCTTACGTTTACAAAGTTGCATCTGAAGCTCTACCTTTTCAAGGTTGCACTTAAGTGCTTCATTAAGTGTCCCATCAATCAGCTTTTCCAGGTCTATGTATCTGTGTGTTTGATTTATTTCTTTTCCTGTTTCTTGACCTTGTCTTTTATGCTGAATAACCATTAACCAGCTATCCTTACAAGCTGAAGAGTAAGAGGACAGAGTCTTAAGGTTAAATGAGGTACAGACTGTCTAGTTATTTCTCCTGACTAACCCAAACATATGGTTTGGGAGACAATTTTTTGAAGAAGACAAGCACCAGCAGCTCCGCTAGCTTGAACCCCATCCAGGGGTGCTGAACACAGGGAGAGCCAGGACCTTCTGCCTTCAGGTGCTGCTAGTGAAATCCCAGGGCTACACTCCAAAACTCCTTGAGCACAATTGCTGCAGGGCCCCAGCTCCTCTGGTAATGACCTGGTTTGCCACAGGCACTTTGAGTGTAACTTGTCTCATGCAATTCACAAGGTTGAACGACTTGTATGAACTAATCACAAGTCTCCCTCCATAGCAAAAAAAGGCAGAGAGGCAAACCCAGAAAATGAGCCATCCCCCTTTTCCTACCCACCTACCTCAGGATGAAAAAAACTCCTTCTGGAGATTTCTTTCCCTCTATTGCCTACAGAGGAGTCAAGGCAATTAATCTTGTATGAACACCTCACTTTCCAGTAGCATGGTTGGGTGTGATAAGTTCCATCTCTAAGTTGAGAGGTGGAACTTACCTATATGATTCAGGACTGTAATCAAACCCCCCATCTCTCAGTGTCTAATGGCCTCTCTGGGGCCTCTTTGCTCTCAAGGGACTATGTGCTGTTCACATCACTCACGATGAGGCCAGCAAGGGGCCTCAGCAGAGAAGCCCATGTGCTTTCTCCTCCTTTCAAGATGTCACGCAGCTGGCCAACAGAGGTAAGGCAGCCAACTGTTCAGTGTGCTCAAACCCATGAGAACATGCTGATTTCTACACAAATACCACTATTATTGTTGGTATTGTTATGCAAGTAGTTGATCTGTGAGTAATATTTTTGTATCCTAGAAAATGCATGCATTTGAATGCCTTTAAAAACACCAAGTGGAAGGGTAAGACAAATGAAACGGGGAAAACAATATTCTGTAACATGTGGTGTACTTGTATCCCAGCAAATGGCACGTTACTCCTGGAAACCTCCCACGCTGTGACGTGTCAGTGCTGAAAAGCCAGCTCCAAGCTCGCTCTTCAGCCGGTGGAACACCACTGAGCTCTTCCACGAGGGGTGAGCACAAGCCAAAACACCCTGAAGGGGGCTCTGGTTGGGAAGCTGCACCCCGCACATGCAGCCATGAAGTTGAATATTGCTCATCATTCAGAGAGAAAGCTCCTCTCAAATTATTTGTTCTGCCCGCAGACAGAAGGGAAAATCTTTGTCATGTCTTCCTCACAAAATTTTAGGCACTTGATTATTGCTAGAAATATTGAAGGATTTTAAATATGGAAATGTCAGCAAAGCAAGTTCCGCCAAGTCAAAAAGTAAGGATGAGAAAAAAAATACATTCTCGTCTTGTAGATTAAGAAAAATGCAGACAATCTTTTCATCATGGGATGGGAGTTTTTGAAATGTTACAAGGATGGTTTCTAAGGCTCTGGCTCTGGCTTCCCTGAGAAAATAATCTCAAAAAGTGACCAAGACTGGGTAAAATCCTAATCTATATACCCTCCAAAGAAATTTTATGAATATTCAGTGCCTGAAGGGTCTGTCCTTTCCTAGGAGGCTCACAGTTCTCATGAGTGAGCACGTTCCTTTCCCACAGGTCATATGAATGTGATCTTCTCTGAGCTCAAAGCTACAGAGTAAAATTAAGCTTCTCTTGTAATTGTGGTTTCCAGCTGGTCAGGGGTGGGCAGACATTCTTCTCCTGTGCTCTGTGCAGCTCCCTTGGTAATGTCGAGGGTGGACAGAATAAAAGGCTGACTGATTTTTGTATGGAAGAAACAAAAAAATACAGTCGGAAAGAAGAAATACACTTTGGAATGGAGTCAGATGAAATTAAAGTTTCTGAGAAAATCCTAAAATCACTATAAGGATACCTGATTTGAAGGGTTTATGCCAAAATGTGACAAGTTAGTTCGATGTCACCATTTATAGAGGACAGGTAAAGAAAATTTTGTGTCAGACAGAGCTCAAAGAAGTTGGATTTGTGATGCAGAAGTCATGATTTAAGAAACATCAGCAGGAAGGTCAGAAGAGCAGTGAAGAAGTTACAATATGAGATGCTGCAGAGATCTACAACATTAGGAGTGTCAAATCAGACATGGACCAAAAAGTGCCTAATGTCCGTCTTTTAGTGTAAGTCTAAAAATGATAGATTGAAGGCTATCTAGCCCTTAATACTTGTGTAGAAGTATCTCATACATGAAGCAAAGCAGCCATGTTAGACCTAGTTATGGATGGAGAGGCAGAGAAGTGTAGAGTCTCCTGAGCTGGAGAAGCTGGTAGAAGAAGTCAACAAGAGAAATTTGGGGAGAGGGTAAAAACGGAAGTGGAGGCAATACTGTTAAGGAAAATGCTGAAACTGGATGAGGACCTATTGGGTTGAAAAAGACTGGAATCAGCTGGATAAGAGGAGTAATATCAGAGGGAGAGCAGGGCAAGAAGGAGAGGAGTGGGATTTGAGCATGGCAGAGAAAAATGTGTCTTTATGTAGCTAATGGCCAGGAGGAGTGATAAATGCAGAGACCAAGAGGCTGATCCACAGGGAGAAGGCAAAGAAGGAGAGAGGGCATAAGGAGCTGCAAGGCCAGAGTGTCCACTGGCAGTTTAAAGATGGCTGGACCACATCAGTTATGGGTTTATGCAGACTAAGTGCTACCAGATAATGAGAGCCCAGCATTTCACCAAGCATTGATTCTGATTTTTTACTTTCTTTTCCAATAATGGAATCAAGCAGGATGATTTTTTACCATTCCCCCCAAAAAGACAAAAATATAGAGCCTTCTGAACAGGTTCTATGAATTTGGTGTAATTTTGTTCTTGCTGAGCTGAGAACATTTGTTTTCTTCTGGGATTTAATTGTTTCTTTATTTGTTTGTTTGGTTTGGTTTGTTCATATGCTGTAGGTATCTAGGACTTGAAATACAAACAACCTGCCCTCCTCATAATTCACAAGATAAATTTTGTTGCAGTTTCCTCATGCTAGATTGGGTAAAGCCTAACTTTGGTAGTTTTAGAAGGAAGGTTTTGAGCAGCTCCTGTAGCTCTATACTGCTTAGGTAAAGCTTTGAGACCTTTGGTGCTTTCTACACCACTTAAACTTTTTCTTTTGTGGATATTATTTCTAAAAATCACATGGATATTATTTCTAAAAACCATTTACTTCCTTTTAGGTATGTTCCAAGGGAAATAAAGTTCAATTTATAGAAGCAGAAGCAAATAGGATTTTGGAGATCACTGTCACATCAACTTTTGCATGTGCACCTCACATGGCTAAAGCCGCTTGTTACACCCTTGCTGGGACCCTCTGAGAGCTCTTAGCACCTGCTTTTGAAAAAGACCAGTTCTGTGTTCCCTGTGCTAAGCATTGTCCTACATTGCACAAAATCCATCAGGGAAAACTAGGATATTCAACTCCAATTTCTGTCAGAGCCGCGGACACCAACACAATGCAATTATATTTGCAGAACCCCTCCTTGCAGAAGGTGCACACGTCTTGTCTCATCTCATTGCCATTCTACAGGAGCCTTGGCTGAGGATTTTGGGAATTCAGCCCTTCTGCTGTCAAACACTGTTCCATCTCACATCACATGCACCGCTTCTGGCAGGACAGCTTATGTGCCTGAGCTTAAAACTAGTTCTACAAATGTTTCAGCAAGTTAAATTTGACAGCACAAGTGTCCATGTACAATGAGCACTCCAGAAGCAGAGGTTCAGAGAAAGAAATTCAGCACATTCAGGACTCCTCTTCCTTTGAAGAAAATCCCTCTGCTTCTTCAGACTTCTGCCAAAATGTAGAGTTTGACTCCCAGATGTCGTGGGTGCTGTCAGTTGCTTCTCTAGCTTTCCTCTGAACTCCAGGGAAGTAGGACTTTCTTTTTCTTCATCAAATAGCAGAAAGTCACGAGGGTGCTCTGGAATATGCTTTCTGTGTGAAATTTGAAGCATCCTCTGCTTCCATACTTACATCAAGGCCCATTAGCCCAGTGGGACCCAAGAGTGCCCAACCAGGCTCTGGCACATACCGTTAAGGGGAAGTCTTAGCTCTCATGACAAGTCCTCCAATGTACCAATCCTTTTGTTATTGCAAATTCCGACACACAATACAGCTAAAGATAATTACTGACACGTTGTTATAGGGAGGTGGCAGAAGCCTTATGGTATGTGTGACGAGCATGTTAAATTGGCTCTTTGCTTTAGATGACATCAATATTATCTGTCTGTAGGTAATAGCAATAGTACAAAGCTAATTTGAGATGGGCCTCTCGTATCACTGGGAAATAAAGCATGCCAGCTTAGCCATAGCATTGAAACGTTGCAGTGCATGATAGAATGTGCAGGTTCTGCGAACATTCATTTTGAGTCCATGCTACTTAATTTCCACGATTTCAGAGGCAATTCTTTTTTTTCATAAATCCTTTCTGAGCTAGTCAGTGCTTGGTGATAAGTCTTGTCCTTCCAGAATACTGAGCTCAGCAACACTCAAAATATTGGAAAATCAAGAAATATAGCCCTGCAATGCACAGACACACTGCCTTTACTCTGCTTCCTTCCTATCCCATTAAGGCCAGCTATAACCAGTGAGAATTATTTGAAAGCACTCTATGAGTTTACTGATGGGAAATATAGTTAACGTGTGGCGTAATACGTACAAGATCGATGGGGTCAAAAGCTCATGCGATTTAGCAGAGTCAGACTTTTTTGAAGGGCTAAGTGATTGAACCTAAGGCAAACAGAGGAAGATTCGGTTCAGCCCTGTGCAATGGAAAGTACCAATGTCTCTTCTATGGTCATACTGGACAGTACACTGGCTGAGGAGAGTTAGGGTTGTAGCAATGTGTCCTCTAATGCTGTGTTTCTACTTATCAGATGCCAAATGTTTGAGTTGTTCTTAAAAAAAATACACCGTAAAAGGGCGTATACTATCACAGCACAACCTTATCGCTGCATTGAAGTGTTTTGTTGTTGGATTTCTTAGAACAAATTTTTTAAACACAGGAGAAATATTTTCCTGCAGCGATGAATGTGCACATGCACAGCTATTCTAGTGCAAAGATCTGAGATACTACTGTAGCTCAGTAATTGTAAAAAATACTTATGGGTTGTCTTCCCCTCCACGTTTTTTTACTGTGAGATGAACAGCAGAAGGAAATAAGGAAATGATATTAATCAACGCATTACACTGTGTTGTCAGCCAGTTCTTAGTGCATTCAAGGATGTACCTTTTTGCAGTTATTTATATCTTTCAAAAAAGAACACCACCGACTGCAGAAAACCTGACTCCAAATTACCTGGTATTTGAAACTTTTGTACTGGGGCCATAATTTCAGCCCTGACAGAAAAATTTCAGGCTTCTCCGCTGTTTCTAACTCGAGTGCTTTTCGCTCTGTCAGAGAGCCTGCAGGTGCAGGAGGCTCTGAGTTTGTGCAGTCCCCAGGGCTGGTGAACGGCAAAGGCAGGCACCCCTTTTCCCCATTGACGCCCGTCTGTCACTCATAGTTCCCCCACCACCTGCAGCATCAATACACCTTCCAATATCCTTGAAGAAACAAAGATGAGCAGAGATACTAAATGTGCATAAATATTCCTGTATCTGCATCAATTCAGTTGGAGGATCCCACACCCTTTGCAGGCCTGTGGTGTGGGGGGATAATTGCAGACATCTGAAGATGTAAAAGACCTGGGATGCCCATCTGCAACTCCTCCCATAACTTTGCTCATTAACAGGCAACAATTGGGGACTTGGTTTCCTGGAGCAATGGGAGCAAGTGAAGCTGGGAAGCCTGGAGAAGGCAATAGGGATAGAGACACATTGCAGATAGCCTGGGTGGAAGAAAAAGCACCAGAAAGGGAGGGCAGTTGTAGGAAAGTCAGTCAGCCAAAGACTCCTAGGTGCACTGCAGTCTGCTTTTAGGCAGGATTGACTTTACTTTTGCCAACCCCAAGCACATACTTTAGCTAACACATTCTTAAAACCTATAGAGCAGGACTTCCTGTAACTTCCTTAGTTAGCTTGCATCCGATCCCTCACCGTCTCGCTAGAAGGATTTTCTAATATCCATCCTAAATTGTCTTTTTGAACAGTAAACAGATTTCTATTGTGCTCTGAAGGAGAACACCTGAGCACACCTTTCCCTTTCCAGCAGATTATAAGATCATTGCGTACTCTTTTCTCATTCATCCCTAAGATTTCCATTTTCCAGAGAAAATGATCTCATGTCTTTCCTTTTTCCCACATAAATTGCCTCTGTAAACCTCTTCATGTTCTTTGAGGTCCCTTCTGGACTCTTTCTCATTTCCCTATCATTTTACTAGATAACACCTTCAGATGTCATGTACTGTGTATCACTCCAAGAAGACAATGACCTCCACTTTAGACTTCTACACCATGAGTATGATCCAATCTTACTAACATTTTTTTTTAATATATTCCTGAATAAAATGTCCATTTTCTTCCATCACTTCATCCTATAACTATGTATGGTTCCTTTCTGCAGTACTGACACTCAGCCAGACATGCCCCATTATACATGAAAGTCTTCTGCCTAAATTTAGCACTTTACACTTGACTTTATTGCGTTTCATCTTATGGAAAACCACTTTACATTCCTGTTCTTCCTTGTAGTTTCACTTTCTTCAGGTTGGTGTCGTTCTCAAATCTGATGATCACGCGCTCTGTTCCATCTCTCAGCTATTAAGCACAGTCTTGAAGCTGCTAATGAATGTGACCCCCGTATGACCAAAATTCAATGACCTTGAAGAGTGACAGTGAATCCTTGATTAAATCTCATGAAGAGGGCTTCATCAGTCAGCTATGCACCCACTTTTAGTGATTGCATCTGCAGGATATTTGTCTGCTGTGGTCATAAGAACCTCAAATGAAATAGCACCAAGAGCCTCACTAAAATCAAAATGAATCACACCAACCCCCTTCAGCCACAAGGCTCGCTACCCTGCCAAAGAAAAGAAGTGAGCTGGTTTGATGGAATGCATTATTTACAAGTCTCTACTGGCTGGGTTTTTTTCCCTATTATCCTCTAGATCCATTCTTTCAGTGGATCGAAGTTGAGCTGATAGGTATGTGATTTCCTGAGTTCATTTTTTATCTGCTTTTTAAAGGTAAGCTTGTTGTTTTCCCTCTTGCACTCCTCTTCATCAGACAGCTTGAATATATTCCTTGTCAAAACTGATTCTCTCTTTCTTCTTTCCTGTTCCTGTATCGCCTTCTTAAGTGAAAGTCAGTTAACCCTTTTCACAAAGCTGAGGCCAAGAAAGCATGTAATATTCCTGCATTTTTGCATTAATTAGTTTGCTTTTTTTCTTTTTTTGGTGGGAGATGTAGAGTTCCTTTTAATCCGGTTAGCACATCTTTTTCTTGCTTTCCTTTACTTCCCTGCAGTCTGCAACTCACTTTTAACCTTATCCTCTTTGATTTCAACTCTAACCCTTGTGCCCATACCTTTTATTATCCCTCTGCTCTCTTTTTTCCATATTTTTGAGGACACCCATTTGATTTTCTAGTCCTTAAAGAACTCCTGAGACAACTGTATTGGTCTATCTCTAATTCTCCTATTTTTTCCTCTGCAATGACACAGTTTGCCACTTTGCTTTTTATGTAGTCTCTTTTAATAGCTGTCAGTCTTCAGCACTTCTTTGTATTTAAAGCTGTTGGCTGTGTTCAGAAGTTCTTCCCACCAGTTTCCTAGTTTCTTAGTCTGCTTTTTTGAGTCCACAACTTATTCTGCTGCTTTTTCTCAGCTGAGTCCTTAGACTAATGAATTTTATCATGTGAAATCACTTTCATGGAAATTGTCGTCCACTCCTAAAGATTCTTATCTATTCTCAATTCCTCCTGCTCAAAACTAAACTGAACCACCCAAAAAACTGAGATCCTCCACTGGCAGCAGACTCTGCCCTGTGGCAGTTTTTAGCTAGGTATTCAGATAAGCATCCCTTTTTGTGATAGACACATGCGATAGCCTTGTTCCCACCTCCTCTGTTTATCATCACCCAGAGATGGCCAAAAAGCCTGTAGCCATCCTGCCCCAGTTGCCAGGCAGCTCTGGATGACGCTGTCAGTGAAACGGACTTTCCTGGGACCTCTCTCAGGAGAACTGATGAAAACAGTCACAATCCCTGCCCGATTCCTTCAGGCCCACTCCCCAAGGCAGTAGTCAGCTTGGGTGAATTTGGGGCCAACATGGTGGTTTGACAGCCTCTGATACTGTCCTGTGGCAGTCAATGCTTGGTGGGTTGGAGGTGTCCCGGTGTCTTTCAGCTGCTGTCTGCAGTTTGACAGCATACCTGCCAGGATGGAGGACCTGTCAGCAGAAAGGTCTCTCTTTTTCCTACATGGTGCCTTCCTCTCAGTACAGCAACTACAAGCCACCCAGCCAGAGCAGAAACCAGTGTCTCCTCACTAAGCACTGGGGGTGCTCTTCTTCACTGTATCTCATAGGCATGCAATGGTTCTTCGACAGGAATTGTTCAAGGAGTGTTGAGCACTTCCTTGGAATTGCTGAAGGTCAGGTTGGATGGGGCTTTGAGCAACCTGATCTAGTGGAAGATGTCCCTATCCATGGCAGGGGGAGTTGGACAAGATGATCTTCGAAGTTCCCTTCCAACCCAAATCATTCTGTGATTCTAACAAGACTAACTTGTTCTTTCTGTTTTAATTTTGGCACCTGACATACAGAGTCTCAGAGATCAGATATAGAGTTAAATATAAACTTTACAATTCATGGGATTTTTTATATCCCTTTCACAGGTGAAAACAAGGAAAACATTATTCAGAACTGGAAGGAGCACTCTGGGATAGTGCCATGGAAATGAGTTGATTAATACTGTACATAAACTTATCAGTCTCCACCTCAAAACAATTTTAATTAATAAATTGCTCCAAAACATCATTCCTCATTTTCACATTATACTAAATTGATATAGTTTTAAAGTACTTCATATTTATATTTTGCCTTTCAGAAGAGAGAGTTCTAGATAGGATAATGGCGCAAAGACTTTGACTTTTACGATCACATGTTCATTATTTCAACTGATTGCACAGGATTAAAAAGTGTCTGTATAGTCTGACTGCAGCATATTTCCTTTCAAGAGCAGTGAGATTTCACTTTTGTTAAAAACATATACACACAGAGATAGCAATTGTACTAACACCTGCAACTTCAATACCTTTGAAAAATAATCAAACCCTTAAGTTTCTCTTTTGTTTAGAATGAAAAGAGCTCATTGAATTATTAAAAAAAACCCAAAACAAACAACATTTCCATAACTGCTTCTGCAAGTAAGTGCAACATCTTATCCTTTCACCATTCATTTCTGCTGTCATACCAACTTCTTTTACTTTCAGCTTTTACTGAGATACAATGGTCTCTTCTAAGTATTTATGATGGCTACGACTGAGCTGCTGGTTACGCACTTCTTCCAGCTCTCAGATTTCTCACACATCCTCCAGGTGCAGGAACTGATACCAGAATCTCTGAAAAACAATGCAAAACAGTTTTGCAGCCTTGCAAGGACCACATGCCTCCAGTGTTCCCTCTCCCAGCCCCACGGTTCTCAGTGTTCTCAAAAGTTTCAGAAGCATGTGGACTGAAGTCCAATACTTTTTAGCTACTGGCATCTTTAAATGTCCCCTGCCTGTAAAACAGCCTTTGTTGGAAAACATACTTCTTTAGGAAGGTGATTATACTCCTCAGAATGTCCTTCGAGTTGATCTTAACAGCATGCAACTTGTCCTTCTAAGATACAATATTTTCAGAATTCCTACAGCAAATTCTAAAAATCAACATGTTTTTCTCCACTTAGGTGTAGGCTGTTGAAAAAATAAGACCCTGAACTATTCAGAAATATAACTCTCTTTTTGTTCCCATCCATCCGTCATCCTCACCTGCCTTCAGGGAGAGATCAGATTTTCTCTTGAACCTCTCGAGTGTCCTGCTGCATCTCTGGGGTCTCATAGATGTTTTCATGTTCTTTTTCATTGTACTTTCTCTGTTCCTTTTCTTTTTTCCTGCTCTTGTCCACACTACCACTTCTAATATGTCATATAAAAAATGTAATGATATTTCACTTCCAAGAATGAAATATGAAATATTCTCTAGAGGCCAGAAGTCAGGGGTCTACACTGGTGTCAATAACTGTAACAAGCCTTTTTGTTTGTTGCCTTATCCTGAGTTAAATTAAAAGCTACTAGAAGCAAAAGCATATAATGGGAGAAGGGCACATGTCTAATTCTGTCAGAAGGCTGACAGTAACCCTTAAATAACCAGCATCCTAGGGAGAAGTTTTCATGTCAACACCAGCCCATGGAAAGCTGTTCTCCCTTGCTCAGCCCTTACTGCATGCCTCCCTGTGTCATCTGCCCATGTCCTTGCCAGCTTCCCATTGTCACCCACCTTGTGGCATCATCTCCCATGTCTCCTAACCCAAACCGCCAGTCTGCCCTTCTCATCAACCCCAGTGTGTCCCCATCACTCCCCTCTCTTTCTTTATGAAGCCACTCCTCTGCTGAGCTCTTATCCGATACACATCCCCATCCCAACTCCACACAGATCTCTTTCCACCCCAGTGCTTCTCACTCCCTGCTGCTGAGTCTCCCTTCCTGGTACTGCTGCTTCTACACAACTGTGTTTTACAGACTTATCACATAGGCCACTACACCTATATTTTATTTTATTTATTGTCTCTTTCACAAGAAAGCGTTTCCTCCAGGAGAACAGACAGAATATATGTTCTTGGTAAGTCTTTACACAGGATTAGTTCATTAGCAACGTAACATTCATATTAGATGTATCAGAAACTGCCAGCTGTCCCCTTGACCTGTTTCTTACTTCATTTGGAGCCTGTGGGAGAGCTGAAGCAATACACAGTTTTGAGAGCTTTGCATTTAAATGATTTCTCATTCTTAATTCTGATGTTCTTGGAGACTATAAAGAGAAAGAAACACACAACAGCCAAGAACATATTAATTGCATCCACCCCTCTATTACCAGCAAAGGAGCCAATGTATCAAATATGCTAATCAAAATCCCAGTTGGTGTGTTATCTTTTTCCAAAGAAGCTGGCAACTAGTATATTCCTTCAAGACTTAAGATTAAGGTATTAATCTTAATTAATCCCCTATTTCCCAGGCTTCCCCCTTCGACAAGGCTCTCCTGGTCCTCCTGAGCACAAGGGTTGGATGGAGGAAGCCCCCTCCAGGAGCAATGAAGTAAGACCGCCTGTTTGCAGCCCCCTCAGTCTGCGTCATAAGGGTCATTTTGAAGCGGTTGGCGAATAGGCTGAAAGAAATGGGGAACTTGCTTCTCTTTGCACAGTCGTGATAAGTTTTCACTTTGAAAGAAAGTTGAATGTTTTGCTTGGTTGCAGTAAGACTAAATAATTGTGAGGGTTGCTCTGTGTGTTTTAGGGATATGAAATTTGTTATCCTGAAGAAACAAACAGACATATTCCAGGAGATCACAACTAGGTCACATTAATTCTGTTAAAGTGTTGCCAGTGTTCAGGCACTGTTAAAAATGCAGCCTGGTGCTAAAGGAGTATTTCTCTCAGGAGAAAGAGCATCAACCTCAGGGCATTTAGTATAGTCACCTGTGACATCCCCTTGGTGGCACTGGCATGGCTGCAGCCTTCAGAGCAACAAGTGTCAGAAGCGTTTGCAGCTCGATGCAGTGCCTTTCTGAGGTTGGCAGGAGAGGCAAGTTCATTGCCAGCATGCAAAGGGAGTGGAGGAAATCTACAGGGATGCTGGCAGCTGGGGCAAAGCGGCATGAGGTGTCCACTGGAACAGGAATGTGAAGAGGGCAACAAACAGTGGGAGTCAAAGCAGCTTCACCAAAGCTGTAATTTTTTGCAAGCAACCAACATTGACTTTCCAAATTGTAAAACGTATCAAAAATAGGCAGAAGAAAGAAAGTAGAAGATTGCTGCCAAGTGTCATCTATTTTATTTTTCAGGTCAGTCTCATACTGTTTAGATTTCTGACCTATGCTTTTTGACGTTGTGAGAGCCGGCGCTGTGAGGCTGTTGCTAGGATTGCACCGGGGTCCCAGGCAAGCACAGCTGCACACACGTTGGAGATGGAAACCAGGACTCCAGCAGTCTGAGTTCAGAGGTGCTATTGCTACACAAGCAACAGAAGAACACCATTGGCTACCACAGCTTTTTATTTTATATCCTTTGCATGTCCCTATGGTACTATAATACTGACTAAGCTTCATAGATGGAGAATAGTTAGGCCATTTCTGAGCGATCTGATCTAGTTCAAGTTACGGGTTCAAGTTATGTCAGGGCAGGTTTAGACTGGATATCAGGAAACATTTTTACACTGAAAGGGTTATTAAACATTGGAACAGGCTGCCCAGGGAGGTGGTAGATTCACCATCCCTGGAGGTGTTTAAGAAAAGGGTAGATGAGGTGCTTAGGGACATGGTTTAGAAGGGGTTTTTGTCAGGGTAGGTTAATGGTTGGACTTGATGATCTTAAAGGTCCCTTCCAACCTCACCCATTCTATGATTCTATGATTCTATGAATCTAGTTAAAGATGTCCCTGCTTACTGCAGGGGGCAGTTGGGCTAGGTGATCTTTAAAGGTCCCTTCCAACCCAGCACATTCTCTGATTCTATTCTATGATTAATTAGACATCGCTGTAAGAAAGCTGGAACTACCAGAGAAGCCTAACTGTGTTTGGTCACCAGATCTGAAGAAACATGAACAGAAATGTTGTCCTCCTCATTGCCTTTGAAAAATCCAGCCAATAGGAAGATGCTGAAGATAGCCCAGGATCTTGCTATTAGAGACAGATGGTTGGAAGAACCTGTATCCTGTTAACTACGTCATCATCTCCTTTATAAGACAGCCAGCCCAGCTGGAACAGTTGCCTCCAATTAAAGTGAGATAGAAAAGCATCATCTCACAATTGGCAAATGCTTTGTGTAAGGCTCAGACAGGAGGTTATTACTGTGATGAAAATATATGTGTTTATGTTTAGCCATTTGAAAATGACCTACACCTTCTCAATCTACAATAAGAAAATCAGTGCAAAAAGCACTGAGATTTAAAAAACAAACAAACAATAGTGATTTTACTGCATGTAACACAAAATAACATTTACATCAGTATCGATTTTGTTTAACCTGATGTGACATATTAAATCCGTGGGCTTGATTTGAAAAGACAATAGATAACTTGTGATAACATGGTAAAAATGGACCGAAGTTACCTTAGCAAATAATTAACCATAGATTCTGTTATGAATACATTTTTGGAGATAACTGGATTAAAAAACCTCTGCAATAAAAGTTAAAGCACATATACTGGCGTATAATTGAGACACCTGCATGTTGCATTAACGTCGGGTTTTACTTTCAGATAATTTGTACTAACTGTTATACTATTATGTTACTGTATCAAAAAGTCGTGCTGTAAGCTTAAATGGACCTTGGGCAGAATGTCAACAGAAACAACATTATCATAGCATGATTACTGTCCTTAAATATTTTGCATGTCTGACAAACGAGCTGCCACTGTAAACAAAGTCAAGTGTTACTCTGACTTAGCATGATAGATTTTGTTTTATTTGGAAAAAAAATTAGATTGCCATAAACTGCAAAGAAGGAAGAGTTGCTGGTTTTATTTAAACCTCTCAGGATTGTCAAAGACAAACAGAGCTTCCATCCATGAAAAGTGCATTACAAAATTGTCAAGGTAGTTCTTGGACATACAACTAGGGGAAAAGGAGGCAGAGCTGTTGCATATATTTCTCTAGGAAGAAATTGTGCCAAAAAGCCTTTTGCAAAAGCCTTGCATTTTCTTTCAATAAATACTTCTTTGCAGCACTAACTGTGATGTTGTGCATAAGTTATAGTTAGATGGTTTACATGAAGCCTAGGTCTTAATGACTATGCAGAGCTAGATTTTCTTAAAAACTGCTTGTCTTCTCCCTCCTTCCCCCTCGAGGTGAATACTCTGGGGAAGAGGTGAAATACTGGTGACTTCATAAATTCCATTTCCTCATTCTTGGTCAGAGAGAGGGAATATAACCTGAAAGTTTTCTTAATACCTGTTGCACAGAGAGTAGGAGATAGTGGGTAATGAGGAAAAGTAAGGAGAATATAAGAAGTCACTTAGTACCGAAAATAACAATAGTATAAGAAAGTATAAAAGTATAAAGTATATATAGTATATAATGCTATATAGTTAAGTAAAACAAGAATAGTATTGTTTCTAGCCTGTTCTTTCAGCTTTTGTCTCTAGTGATATCAGCCTGCCCTCTACACTACCATTAACCCATGGATTTTTCTTTTTTTTTTTTTTTTTTTAGTTTAAAGCAATTGAAAAGGGATGTGTATCTAATAATGTCACAAAGGGAATCTCAGCTTGAGCTGGGGTGCCCGGTGTTGCCTGGAGTGTTCTGTGCCCTCAGAACCGAGTGCATCCTCAGTGAGTTTGTGGATGACACAGAGTTGGGCGGGAGTGTCGATCTGCTGGAGGGTAGGTTGGCTCTGCAGAGGGATCTGGACAGGCTGGATCATTGGGCCGAGACCAATGGTATGAGGTTCAACAAGGCCAAGTGCCTTCTGAATATGAACCCTCAGTGTGCCCAGGTGGCCAAGAAGGCCAATATTCCTGGCCTCTATCAGAAATATTGAGGCAAACAGAACTAGGGGAGTAATCATCCCCCTGTACTCAGCACTGGTGAGGCCCTGCCTCAAATACCGTGTCCAGTTTTGGGCCCCTCACCACAAGAAAGACATTGAGGTGCTGGAGCATATCCAGAGAAGGGCAATGAAGCTGGTGAGGGGTCTGGAGAACAAGTCTAATGAGGAGCGGCTGAGGGAGCTGGGGTTGCTCAGCCTGGAGAAAAGGAGGCTGAGGGGAGACCGTATGACTCTTCACAACTACCTGAAAGGAGGTTGTAGTGAGATGGGGATTGGTCTCTTCTCCCAAGCAACAAGTGATAGGACAAGAGGAAACGGCTTTAACTTGCGCAGGGAAGGTTGAGATTGGATATTAGGAGAAATGTCTTCACAGAAAGGGTTGTTAAGCATTCCAACAGGCTACTTGGGGAAGTGGTTGAGTCAGCATCCCTGGAGGTATTTAAAAGGATAGATGTGGTGCTTAGGGGCATGGTTTAGTAGTGGTTTTGGCAGTGCTAGGTTAAAGTTGGGTTTTATTATCTTAAAGGTCTTTTCCAACCTAACGATTCTGTTCTATTCTACACTATTCTATGGAGTTCAGTCCCTGACGTAGATGTACTTTGTGGTATTGTTAAGCGTCTTTCCTCAAGGCTGAATGAGAATTTTAAGCTGCTGAGAACTAGTGTCTGGTGAAGGAGACCTAGAGCTCTTCCTCCTTAAAATCAAAATACTCTTGCTTTCCTTTCCTGGAGAATATGTTTCAGGCATGCATTTATTTGCTTCCCATTCCTTGCCAGTCCATGGTTAGCAGTAAAGTTTGCTTTCTGGTCTTCTAGCCTCCATTTGGACCTCCGGTCCCTCCTCTCCCTTCCCTACATCTCTCAAGAGAAACAAATTTTGGGGTCTGTCACCTGTTGTGCATGGGAGGACTACTGCTGAAGCCACACAGTTCCAGTGATTGCAATGCTTGGGCATTTGGGACATAGAAACACCTCTGACTGCTCAGCTTGTATACAGAAGCAACTGTTTAGATCCGAGGAGGAATCACTCATTTTGCCTCTGGAAGACTTTGCCTCCAAACTCTCTCACTCATGTCATACAGGTTCACTGCAAAAGCAGCTGTGATGTGATCCAGCTGGGCAACAGGAACCTGTTAGATGTCCCAGTAGCCAGCTGAGTCTCTTATAAAATCTTCATCCCTGCTACTGGATTAGAGTGTGATCAGCCAGGCTGCGAAGACGCCGACTTTTGGATCAGAACTCCATACACTGCAAGGCTTCACCCCTCTTTACCCCGCAGTAAGTTTTGGGCAAGCACCTAAGAAAGAGGTGGTAACATTTTCTGTGCTCTCCAAGGTGGTCAAAGCGGAAAGCTGAACTCATTACCAAGCACATTCCCACAGAGGATTTATGGGAAATCCTCCCAGGGAACAACACCAAGGCAGAGGCCCTATGGCTTCAGAAACTAATAGTAGATTTGCATAGAAGTTGCTCAGGTAGCTGTCTTATAGCACTGCTGTAAAATGGGATGAAATGGTTATCTAAAATCAGTTTCAGATCAGTTCATTCAGAGAGTTTGGGTTTTCAATTGTGCTTTTGATCATCTTTACCTCTTTTTAGTACAGACTATCTGCATTTTGAAAGCTGATTTGGACTAGAAGAAAAATTAGAAACTATTAAAGCAAAACCTGCTGAAACTAATCTTCCAAAATGTTCTAAAATGTCTGTATTTATCAAAAAAAGACCCTGTCGCGTTCCCACTTTCACTCTCAATAACCCAGCATTTTCAGTAGAGAGCATTTAATCATAAAACTCCTGACAGAGAAAGAGCCTTGCCAAATGGAGCAAACACCTGACAGTGACAGGAGACAACAAGTGAACAGGAGACCATATGGGGGTCACCATTGCAATCTTGCAATTGATGCGTGTTTGATTGCATTAGGTTGGAAAAAACAAGCAGGTGTTAACATGCTGTTGTACAGATTTTGCCTGCCTCCTTTGGAAAAGAAATGAAAGCCTTGTGGATTCTTGGAGGGGGACTGACAGTGCTACAGAAAATAGGATGCTGATATGAATGCAGAAATCGTTCCTTTTACCATCCTCACTCTGCGCTTTCAAGGTTATAGGTGGAGAGAGCACGCCTCTCGACAAGAAGAACTGCGGCAAGCAGATTTGGTTTGTTGGTTACCATTTAGCAGCACTAGAATTCAAATGCGCTGCGTGCTTCCCAGAGGAGACCCTGCAGACCCCCAGAATGTTGTTGCAAGTTCAGATATTTATGTCCACTAGAAAATGGCTTAAGATCACCAATTTAAGTACTGCCATGTAGTGCATGTCACTGAACAGATGTCAGAAGATAATTATCCACCTGAACCAGATGGCCACCTAAAAGAGAGGCTCCTATTTATTAGTTTCTTGATTATTTTTTTTCCTTAATGTTTAATGAGCGCAATAGGAGAAGAAGTGGTAAAGTGAAAAGCTCTGGGAGAATCAAGGCTTTCTGGTTATGGGAAGTTCTCTGGCTTGATTCTGTAATGAGCCTATTCTCTCCCAGAGGTACACATTAGGATTACTTCTGTAAGACTAGGATGATGAATAAGCAGATGCTTTTGTTTTGCACTTGACTTTGAATTAATCCCTTGTACAGTGCAGATATCTGTCAGAGTTTCCACAGTTAAAAGCTACTTCCAGCGTGATTTAAGCAAAGGCAATCTTACGTCGCTAGAGCAAAAGCCTGAATCCACAACTCTTATCACACCCTGCAATGTCAGTGCCCACTTTGCCTTGCACGATACAAACCCCAAATGCCGCAGGATGCCTGCGTCCATGATCAACAACATCTTTTCCTGGTCCAATTTGAAACCACATTTCTTTTTCTTAGTTTAAGCAACCAGTATAAAATCTGTGTTTTTTCTTCTCTGTTCAAAACAAGCATAGCATCTGCTGGAAGTTTTTCTGCTTTTGGAATAATCCACTTCTGGTGTGAAGGGCCCAAATTTCTTTGCAAACAAGAGCATATTATTCACCATGTATACCCAGGAAGCACAATACCTGAAGAAAAGAGGGGACATTTAGCTAGGAGTAAAATCTCAAGGTAATAGTTGTGAATGCAGAAATAGACTGAAAAATAATGCATTTTCATTATACTATTTTTGATTTTTCAAAATCATGAAGCAGAGTATCTGGACTTACACAGTAAGCACAGGAAATTAAAGTTTCATGGTGAAAATGAAGACAATATTCAATATACAAGTGTCCATCCAAATGACATAGGAGCCACAAATCTAATAATAATTAATATTTTTCAGACAGTAAATAGTGAAATCATCAGCTAGTTGCATGTTCTGCCCAAATGCCAGGAAAACCAGAGCATTTGTTGTTACTGAGCAGGCTCACAGAAGCTAATCCTGTTCACACTGTGAGGAACAGCAAAGGCGTGATTGCAAGGGTATGTAAAAGCATATCAAATAATGCTAAGGCATCTGAGTTGAATCTACCTCCTTATAACATTAAGCAGAGGCAGCTCTGTTGTCAACATTAGCGAAGGAGATCTCCCGTCTGAACATGTGGTTGAAAACCTGAGATTCTCACAATTTTAGAAGGCCTATTAGCAAATCCTGGGATCACATAGCATAAGGGGAGTTGTCAGTCACGCACCACGTTATCCATTGCACAGAACATGTACTCTTAGCTTTCTTTACAATTATTTTTGATTATTTTTTTGTATCCACTGCAGCAAAGCTCTCATTTTTCTAGCCCAGAAGAACACTCAGAACTTGCGTACTAAGTAAGCATCACCTCAAAGAACAGGGAAAGGAAATGGGAGTGCTACTGGTTGCTCAGGCTTCAAATGACCGGATTTTCTCTTTCTTTCATTCATATGAATAATGGAAAAACATAATTTTACTCCAGTATCAAAGTTATAAAGCTCTGACACATTTTTGTTTGATCCAAGAACATGAGTTTTCGTAAGCTGCGTGGTCCAGAGATGACAGGTACCTTCTGAGGCATTCTCCAGTTTTCTGACAGTATAGGATCTATGTTCCCCTGAAAAAGGAAACCTAAAATCATAGTGCACTTTAACTACTCACTGCCACTCGTAGTGCTGCTTTCTCCTACCCTGCGACCACTGTACCTCTCTGGTGGGAGCAGAGGTAGTGGTGGGAGCAGTAATGAAGTAATCAAGGTGTCATTATCTTACCTTTCCCTAGAAATGTGGTCTGTCTTACACTCTGCTACATGGCATGCCCTGAAAGACATGGGATAGATAATCAAACATGAGCATTTTCTTGCTCAGGGGCTCGAGGTTTCTGTGGGTGCTGCTGCCTGCTACATTTCCTGGTCTCCTGACACTCCTCCACGTACATCTGCATCCTTACCCGCCTAACAGGCTCTGGACCTTTATCAAAGCAAAATCCTTTCCCTGCATATTAGCCTGTATGACAAGCAGTCTGCACCGATCCAGAATCACCTCCTAAGCACCTGCAGCTCCCTCTGACGATGGGAGGCAGAACTCTAGGGCCAAATTCTGGCAAGTATCTCAAACCCCATCAGGTTTGAGCAAGAACTACTGTTCCGGGAGAGATTAATGGGCTCGGGTGACGAAAAGATAAGTGTATACTTTCCTCGGTTGGAATTAAATCTGGAGGAAATAAGGTTCTACGAAGAGTGGAGAAATCACAGGTGGCACTGATGATAGGAACAAAAGAAGAAGGAAACATAATAAAATATGAGACCATTTATCAGTTGATAGTGAAGGTATTGCAACTTGCGGCAGAGAGAGACAAATTCTTTTCTCCTCTATGCAAAAACAGAGATGAAAACCTTAGAAAAATCCTCCAGTGAGGGATTCCCTGGACACAGTCAGCCCAGACTGAAAAAATTGTTTCTGAAGTACTCAATTCCTACCATTGTGATGCCTAATGATACGGACATTTGACAACACAATCTTTTCTGATCTTGAGACTGTGTGTATGAGCTGGGAAAAGAAACTGTGTATTCCTCTTTCTTTAATGCTGTAGTTAATGACAGAATAGAGTGTAGTATGTGCTTACTGCATACTTTTGGCTCCCCATACTTATATGCCCCAGCATCATTATCGGCAGAAAAAGAATAAACTCTTTATGATCAACTTACTAAGTGGGAAAACCATGGGAGGTGCCTAATTGCTTTCCCAGTGCACACCTGGACATTTTGTGGATACTGATATTTAAACAAATTAACATGTCAGACTGGGTTCTTCATCTGTGGCGTCCCATGCAGGTATCCCCAGCCATGCATCAACTGCAGAGTGTGTGTCCCTGACCCTCCAGTTTATTTAATTAATTGAACTCATTTTGCCTATCTGAATATAGCGGGTTTTGAGGTAGCTACCAACCCAGCAGCCTTATAGCAGTTGTCAATGGACAGAGTGACCAGATTTTTCAGCGCCTTTCCAAATTCTAGACAAGCAGTTGAAATTCATCCAACTATTATTGACCTAATCTTGCTTTCACCACCAAAGACAGAAAAACTCCCATTGGCTTGAGTGGAAATGCAAGGAGATCAAGAACTGAGCCCAGTATGGAGCCGTATTTTCTTTTGGAGGAAGCAGAGAGCTACCCAGTGGCAGAAGCCTTCCCCCAAACCACAAGGAGTGCTCCAGAGGGACAGGAGGAGCCACGCTTTTGACTGCATGTCTGTTACCTCACGCAATGTGGCAAGAAGAGTTATCCACCCGCAGCTGTACTGACTCTTGACGACGAAATTATTTAATTCACAAGGCATTCAGTATCTGCAACAACAACAAAATGCCATGCATTTGAGATATGTAAATTAAATTACTGGCTTGTGCACACAGAATTTCAGCCATTAGAGGGAGAGATAATGACTTGCAATATGTTTTTGAGAAGAAACACACAATGATAATCTTATTTGCTTTACACTTTAATTTCCTAACGTGCACATGTGCATGGAGGACTTGTTTGCGCAATTGTCAGTTATCAAAGAAATGTCAGACTACGGTTAATTTAATATTGCTTCCCCTTAGGCTTGAGCAGATGGCTGAAGTTCAGGAACTAGCAGAGTTGCCTGCATTAAGAAGAGAAACCCGTGATGTGCACAAGGTAGCTTCTTGATGTAATGCTGATTACATACACACAGACGTGCAGACACACATACACACGTATGGAAATTAGGCAGAATACAAAAAGCGAGCTGTTCAAGAATTTTTTAATTCAAATTATTCTTTTTCTTCTAGAAGAAAATATTCTATTTGCAAGCACTTTGAGCTGAATGGCATTGTCTGATTGATCTGAAACATTTTATTTTAAGTCAGATAACACTATATATTGCACCTCTCCATTGTGGTGCTCTGTCTCATGAGAGACGCACTTACACAGCTCTGCTTCTTAAAAGAGCTGTAAGTCCCATGACAGATATAATAATTCTCTTATGGAGCAATTCAGTGCCTCCTAGGAGACACGTACTGGAGATGCAAAGGGGTTATCCCACCTCCAAAGCTCCAGTGCCCTGGAGAGGACCAGTTCCCACACCCCAGGATACACCACCCTGACAGGGAAACACCACCTCCTGCGGGATGACGTGAAGCACTCTTTCCAGCCAGTTCAGTATCAGACTCTTCAGCGTGGCAATGTTGCGTCTTAATCAAAAAGCCCAAAATTAAAAGGCTTTGCCATGGCTCTTTAAAAAAATCTTTCAGGTAAGTACTTCTCCTGAAATATGTCAGCGTGTAGAACTTTTGTCCCAGTGGGTGATGAAAGTAAATGCACTAATATAGGAATTCCCCCAGGAACAAAATATTCTCTTTTTCTCTGCTAGAAGGAAAAGCGTACGTAAAAATTTTTGTTCTCCCTGCACCCTAAACAGCAGCTATTATTTTCTTCATTTCTAAATGGGCTTCTCCAGGGAATGGTGCACCCAGGAGCTGCTGCAGAAAGTGATGTGACTGCTCCTTCACTTGAGCTTCGGGCCAGGTCCTTGAGACCGGGCTGCCTTCATCAAAGGTGATAGCTGTTGTTTTCTTGTAAGACATGGCTGGGATAGGAGCCCACCTCCTTGCCTTAGCCACCGCACAGGGGTTACACCCCTCACTCGGCCAGACCAGGGTCAGGTCCTCCCTCTGCTTCAGGGCTCAGCAAAAGGGTTGGCTGCTGCTATTTCGAAGCCAAGTGACATTTTGAAGCTGGGTGGCATTTGTGTCCTTTTGTAGGTCTAACATTAGATTTTCCTCACATGTACAGAAACTGCAAATCACCTTGTCCTCCCTGGGATTTGTTCTCACACCGGCTGCACTCTTATTTAGGATGAAGTAAGAATACATCATTTTTTCCATCTTGCGAAGGCCAGTCACAATATTGTGCTGAGAGCAGCAGAAAATGCCTTTCAGAATAACAGCACAAAATCTTATTAATGGCTTCTAAAATGTTCTGGTGCAGCCTGGCCCTGGTTTCCTTTTTAATGACTACCATAAACATCTGTCCAGATCTGTAACAGAGCAACGACAGAAACCAAACCGTTGCTTCAAAAAGCTGTAAAATCTCAGTCCTATTTGGATTCACACTCAGGCTTTAAAACTTCTTTTAGCGGTACAATTTGTGGCTTTTCCTTACAACTGTAAGGAAAGGTCATGTATGAAATATATACCACGTATAGCCTCTGATCAGCAAAGTGTCCACAATTGCAGATAGAATGGAGGTGCAGGGGATGGATTGACACACACACAAAAACATGCCACAGCCATACATCCCAACCCAGCGGCCTCCCCTTCCAACTGACCTAAATGGACAGCATCTTGCTTGCATTGAACAGTGAGGCAAAATATACAGTCTTAGGAGCACACCGCTTTGTCAGCAGCTGCCATCAAGTGCTATAGTTAGACAAATGTCCTCAGCAGAAATGTGCCCTTACTGGGTGCGATATGCATACAGTGTTGGGTTGTTTCTTTCATTGCACAAATGAGATGTAACACTAACGACTTTGCTGAAGCATCTCCGGAGGTATCCCACAAACGCAGATGCTGGTCCATTGGCCTCTGTTTGTACATCCCCCCTGCCCTGGGGGGGTCCCAACGGTGCTCTGGTACTCTACAGCTTATTGGCCTTACAGAACAAGACCAGCCCAAATCTGTAGGATTAGAAATTTATGTCTTCCAAGAAACACATGAGAAGAACAGACTGTTTGTTCGCTTCAGTCTCTTCCTTAAAGCTGTGCTCCAGAATGTGGAGGCTGGAAAATTGCCGAAGGTGAAAGAAATCTACGTCATCTGACAGATGATGAACTTTTTGTTCAGAAACACGGGGCCAAAATCTGTGGGGACTTATGTTGCAGAGCAAGTCATATGGAGCCAAATCCATGGATGGCAGCATGGGGCTGGGCGTCTGAGCAGAGATTAACTAGAGAAAGAGTGGTAGAGGCTGTTTGGCTTCACTTTTGTCTGCAAGTGCCATGATCAGAAACAGAGGATTAGCAGCAAACCGCACGCATTTCCTCTGGGTCCCTCAGGACTGACGTTCTGCACAGGGTGCTAGTGATTGCAGGTACTGGCTCATGGTACATCTCCCTCTGCCCATATTTCATGAGGAGGTTCACCAAGACAGTCCTGCTGTGTTGCATTGCATCTCCACTTTTCTCTGGAAACAACAAAAGCTCACCCTGAAGTTCTCTCAGGGCCAGTTTGGGTGCTACAGGCTAAGGTCCAAACATCTCCGCAAGTAAGTCTGTTTATTTCCTTGTAGTCCCTTCAGCTGTTACTGCCGTGTTTTGCACAGGCACTTCCTGAGCATTGGTATGGTAGAAGGTCCTCATCCCATGGTTACAGAAAAAGGACAACAGTCTCAGCTGGCACCTACCGCCGATCATCAATGGACAATATATTGTGTGCCATACCACACAGACTTAATGAACTAAGGTGTACTTCACCTTAGGTGCACTACTCTGGGGATCACTATACAGCCCTAAATATCATCTACACTGACATATTTGGTCTCTTGGCCTCATGTCTTCCTTCCTACATTTCAGTTTCATTTGTTTCTTCTCTGTCTACTGTTCAAGAATGAGTTTCAAGTAATATTTAAGCATACTCTTTGCCTCCTTCTCAACCGTACAAGCTACTGGGGCTAGTCCTAGTCTTGTGGCTTAGACTTGCATCCTCTAGGCTCCTTTTCCCAAATTTTGACCAATATTTACATTAAAAAAGGCAAACAGTAAAGTCAGGACCCTAAAATTTAGGAAAGCAAACTTCAAGATATTCAGGGAGTTAATCAATAGGATCCTCTATGAAACTGCCCTCAGGAACAAGGGAGCAGAACAGAGCTGGCAGATCCTTAAGGATGTTTTCCATAGAGCTCAAGAGCTCTCAGTCCCCAGATGTAAGAAGTCAGGAAAGGAGGGCAAGAAGTCGGCATGGCTGAGTCAAGACCTGCTGGTCAAACAAAAGGGCAAGAAGGAAATGAACAGGCAGTGGAAGCAGAGACAGGTATCCTGGGAAGACTGTAGGGATGCTGCCCGGTTGTGTAGTGATGGGGTCAGGAAGGCCAAGGTGCAGCTGGAGCTGAACTTGACAAGGGACACAAAGAATAATAAGGATTTCTACAGGTATGTCAACCAGAAAAGGAATGTCAAAGAAAGCATACCCCTCATGATGAACAAGAGTGGCAAACTGGTAACAATGAACAAGGAGAAGGCCAAGGTACTCAACCGCTTTTTTGCCTCACTCTTCACTGGCAAATTCTCTTCCCACACCTCTTAAGTGGATGGACTGCAAGGCAGGGACTGGGGGAGCCAAGTCCCTCCCACTGTAAGAGATCAGGCTCATGATCACCTGAGGAACCTGAACATACAGAAGTCTATGGGACCTGATAAGATGCATCCCAAAGTCCTGAGGTAACTCGCTGATGTAGTTGCCTAGCAGCTCTCCAGGATGTTTGAAAAGTCATGGCAGTCAGGTGAAGTCCCTGGGGACTGGAAAAAGGGAAACATTGCGCCATATTTAACAAATGTGGAAAAGAGGACCCTGAGAACTACCAACCTGTCAGCCTCACCTCCGTGCCTAGGAAGATCATGGAACAGATCCCTCTAGAAGCTATGCTAAGGCACATGGAGGACAGGCAAGTGATTCAAGGCAACCAGCATGGCTTCACCAAGGGCAAGTCCTGCCTGACCAACCTAGTGGCCTTCTGTGATGGAGTGGCTACACCAGTGACAAGGGAAAAACTATGGATGTCATCTATCTGGACTTCTGCAAGGCCTTGAACACAGTACCCCACAACATCCTTCTCTCTAAACTGGAGAGATGTGGATTTGATGGGTGGATGGTCACATCCAGAGGGTAGTAGTCAATAGCTCAATGTCCAGATGGACTGCTGACAAGCGATGTCCCTCAGGGGTCCATATTGGCACCAGTACTGTTTAATATCTTCACCAATGACATAGACAGTGGGACTGAGTACACCCTCAGCAAGTTTGCAGATGACACCAAGCTGAGTGATGCGGTTGACACGTCTGAGGGACAGGATGGCATCCAGAGGGACCTGGACAGGCTTGAGAAGTGGGCCTGTGTGAACCTCATGAGGTTCAACAAGCGCAGGGTCCTGCACCTGACCCAGGGCAACTCCCAGTATCAATACAGGCAGGGGGATGAAGGGATTGAAAGCAGCCCTGCCGTAAAGGACTTGGGGGTACTGGTGGATGAAAAGCTGGACACGAGCTGACAATGTGTGCTTGCAGCCCAGAAGGTCAATCATAACCTGGGCTGCATCAAAAGAAGCGTGGCAGGAGGTCAAGGGAGGTGATTCTGCCCCTCCACTCTGCCCTGGAGAGACCCCACCTGGAGTGCTGTGTCCAGCTCTGGGGCCCTCAGCACACGGAAGACATGGACCTGTTGGAACAGCTCCAGAGGCCACAAAAGGGATCAGAGGGCTGGAGAACATCTCCTATGAGGACATGCTGAAAGAGTTGGGGTTATTCAGCCTGGAGAAGAGTAAGTTCTGTGGAGACATTCTTGCAGTCTTCCGGTACTTAAAGAGGGCTTCTAGGAATGATGGGATCAAACTTTTTAGTAGGGCCTGCTGTGATAGGACAAGGGGTAATAATTTTAATGTAAAAGAGGGTAGATTTAGATAGCTATAAGGAAGACATTTTTTACACTGAGGGTGGTGAAACACTTTAACAGGTTGCCCAGAGAGGTGGTAGGTATTCTATCCTTGGAAACATTCGAGGCCAGGTTGGACGGGGCTCTGAGCAACCTGATTTAGTTGAACATGTCCCTGCTCTTTGCAGGGGAGTTGTACTACATGACCTTTAAAGGTCCCTTCCAACACAAACTACTCTATGATTCTATGAAAACCTTGAAAATAAAATTTAAAAACAAACAAAGAAGATACTGAATCCTGATCCTGTCTTCTTAAATCCCAGTGTATAACACATTGCTATGCAAGCACACAGGCATAACTTGTATAGCATAAAGTCAGTGAAACACCAATTTAACAGGACTCCTGAGGGGAATTCTTTCTATATTCTAATGCAAAATGAAGAATAATGGAAGAATCACAGCATAGCCTGAAAACCTGTAGGAACTGGACTTTGTCCCAAGTCTTCTGTAATTGAGACACCCATTCAACTTTCTACGGAGGTAGCCCTGTTTTACTTGATGAAAATATCCTTGGGCTTTGAGTTAAACACACCCACATTAAAGCTCGAAACTGAATCCCTGGCATCAAAAATAGCTGTTTGTACTACCTTATCAATGAAGACGGGCTGAATTCAAAGCTTTTATTTGTATGTTTGTTTTAATTTGTTTGTTTTGCCTGACCTTAAAACAAAATTATTCCCACTTCTTTTGGAAGAAATAAAAAATCATCACAAATTCAATACATTTATCACCCTATCAGATTGGAGTACTACTTCCTTTAAATACTGTAGGAAGAAAAACCACATGCTTCAGACCACACTTCTCATGCAGTTAATAACTTACGCTTTTTGCATAGGCAAAGGGATCTTAAGTCAATGGAATAACAAAGTTATACTGTTATTATAATTAATGAAACCGAGATCTGCCTCCTCCATGGGCCCCAAACCAACAAGAAACGATGACTCCTTGTGGCAGATGACTGCTGAGCCCTCGGGCAGGAGGAGAAGAAGGAGGCATGAAGAAATGTCCAATTTTCCTCCAGGACAAGTCCATGACTGGACTGTTGCAAGTCCATGACTGTTGCAGAACGATGCTCTGCCCTGCATAAAGAGAAGTTTCCTATCTCCCTTTCAGTAGCTAGAGACAATCCTAATGGAGAGAAGGACATTTACAACCTTTTCTCGAAGTGGATTTAAGTTCACTGCCTTTTGAGAGCTTTCAAAAGTTTCATGTTCTCAGTTTTAAAACTTTGGGCAGGAGTGGGAAGAAAACAGGTCTTAGTGACAGCTCTCTCAGGTCAATGACAATTCCTTGCCTTGATCAGCACATCAGAAAAAGCAGAGAAGAGTTATTTTCCTTTTTAAAGGAATTTCCTGTTCATTTATCAAGAGCAAATGATTGACTCAGATAAAGATTTCTGTTAAAAACCTCTCAATGCTTAATAAAAATTTAACCAAAGAACAGATTATTCACAACAATGGTTGAAAAATACAATATGTAATGAAATTTTCTGAGTGTTTCCACTTTGCAGGATTTCAAAATGGAACATTTATTACTACATTTCCCAAAGTCTTCCTAAAGTTTGTAGTGCTTTCTAGATTGTTGCAAACACTTTATTTTTATTTTTTTAATCTTTTGTTTACTGTAAGACCTTTTTGCTCAGAAATATAAGTCAATACTAGTATTTCATTAAGTGTTTCGGTTAAAATTTTGTCAAGAAAAATAACAGGAGAAAATTAAACTTGAAAAAAAGATTACAAGGTAGTCATGTCTGTAAATAAAACACTTTTAAAAATGACTGCTTTTAACAGTAGCAGTATCAGGAGACTTTTGACCATGTCTCTTCACAATCAAATTCAAAATGCATCTGAAACAGAATTAGCCAAATTACATTATGTTGACAAACAGCAATCAGAAGGCTACATGAAATTAACTAAAACTGATTTTCATTATAAGACTCAACTGAAATAATTGCATTATTTATTTTTTTATTTAATATTTTTATGTTTAAATGGTCTAAGAAGTCAGGAAAGATTTTCACAGTAATTGTACTGTGTTCTCCATTTTTTCCCTTTTGCACAAATTAAAATACAGATTTTTAAGACACTGACAGCAATAGTAGGGTTGTCATCAAATCAGTCAAGATATGAAAAGATCATATTCTGTTCTGTAAATGGACTGTATCTCTCTTAAATTCCCCACTGTGCAGACTTGGCGTAGAGGCTGGGTCAAGGATGTTTGAGCAGAAGGATGCTCAAAGTGTCATTATGCTTATATGCGCAACCTCACTTTTACCACAAAATTGAAGTCCAGCCAGTTGGGGGAGAAACAGTGATGCTCGTGATCCCTGTGATGAGATTTTTTCAGCAATAAATGGTTGTCTATCTGACCATGTGAGTCATCTAGTAGGAGACCACAGAGACCTTTGTCAGCTCTGATATTATTCAACTTCTGTATCAAAATGAGTAAAGCCCACATCAGTGTAATCTGCAGCTATAGCACCTTTGCCCTGGGGCTTTGGTACGGTAAGAGTGGGGAGGGATGCTGATTACTCCAGGAAGGTCCAGGTCACCTGAGATAAGGGCTTATGTTCCCTACAGATGGCCAGGTGCTTCCACAGTTTCCAACAGCAGTACTACCTGCCTGGAATTTGCTTCTTGGATTGATTCCTTAAGCAGAGCAGAGCTATTTTCTGTGAACAAGGCAGTGCTTTCCAGACTAAGAGCAGAAAAAAGAAAAAGAGAGAGTTGTCTGCTTGTCTTTCGCATGGGAGAGCAGACCCACCACCACCACCTTAATTTGGTGCCAGGTTGGGAAGTCTGCCAGTCTGCATGCCTGGAGTGGCAGGTAGGATGTGTCATGCAACACTGTCCAACTTGTATCTGCTTTACTTCGGAGTCTGTTCTGCTTCACCTTAATTGAGGTCAAGTCTCCTTCTTTTCCTTCACAAGCAGTTTTAGCTCTGTCTGTACTTGCTTTTTAAAGACAGAGATCTGACATTCTCTTGAGAATATGTATTTATTTGCTTATTTGAAAGATTGATTTTAGACTTGCAGAGACTTTTCCACTAACAGAAGATGAGTTATTTGGTCAGTGGGAGCAGGTGCTTTTAATTCAGGCAGAACATAAATGGAGAAATGTTTGTGACTATGACGGTTAGATCACATTGCTTGGCATAATTGTGTTTCAACTTCTTTTTCTCCTCTGAGAAACCAGGCTAATGTCCTGATCTTGCTCCAATAAGGGCTTTGCTGTTGATTTTACCAGGCATAGTATCAAGGTCTAGGTATGCTCTTATGTTCCAGCCATTCGCTTCATGGTAGGTCAAGTCGTTTGGGTTTGCGTTTTCTAAGTCAAAAAAGCATGTTGCTCAAAGAACTTTTTGTAGTCTGAAGGATATCTGGGTTAAAGCTTGTGACAGGTGAACCAGAAACATGACTGAGTAGCCACAGACAGGCTAGGTAAGGCTTTGAGTGATAGTTTGAAAACTATCCTTATAAAGAACCACTTCTGTGTATTGGTGTACTTACTGCAGTTTTCCAGAGCCTGATGAAGGAATGTGCAAGCCACAACATTATTTTTTTTTACTTAAAGCTCTCTGCAGTGCATTTTACAACATATGGTGAAGTGTCTGCTATCTCAAATGGCACCTTTCATCCCTTCTGTCCCATACAGGCAGGTGAGTACACAGCTCGGGGAGATGGAGCTAGATAGGGTTGTTCAAAATCCTGCTCCCCTTTGTTGTTAATGGGAGGGGCGGGATGCTACATCCCCTTTTAAAGATCGGGACATCAGTACATTGTGCTGCCACCATCATCTAGAAGATAGGAGTGGGATTTCACATTTAACACCCAGCAGGGCTGTGTCCCAAGCTGTATGCATCACTGCTGCTCATACTGATGCTTTCAGATGCAAAAGAATATGGGAAGTTAAATCCTGGCCTTCAGGTGAAACAAATGGAGCCTTTCAGCAAAACATGCGTAATGACATCCACAAAAAAAGAGCCTATTGCTGAAAGGATAACTGTTTTAAAGAATAGTTACATCTATTCCCTAAGGCTTTCTGTGTTTCAGTCCCTCCAAGAGTGAGTGTCTTGAGGTTGTATTTAATTCAAAATATTTATCTCATGATTAAATGAATCTCATCTGCTGTTACTCTTGATGCAAAAAACGTTTTTATTTTTCCTAGCACAGGCAAATTGTAAGTCAGGCAGAATGTCCCTTTCTTTCATCTTACAACCTATGTTAACAAAAGATTACTTTCTGGAAGGTTTTTTTGATTGAAAAAGAAAAGAACAGCTTAACTCCACATAAATGTTATGACTCATGGAAAACAAATAAAGGTATCTTTTTACCAACTGTCATTTCGGGCCTCAGGTTACAAAAGTTATTGCTAATTTTTATTAAACCTGCATGCATGATGACAGTCACGGTTGGGTTATAACAGCAAAAACATCAACAGGAATGTTTATCTTGCAAATATTGTAGCACAGGGCTCATGCCCCACCTGTGCCTTCCTGCTAAGGAACTGCTTAATTTCTTTGCTAATAAAAGCACTCGGCTCCCAGGAAGGATTCTTTCTACTCTGTAGCTAGCAACAAAATTTAATGCAGTATAGATACCTTTCAATGTCTTTATTGTCATAGGAAAAAACAAGTCACAGGCACTGAATTAGTGACGTTAAAATAGACTGATTCAAATAATTGCTGCCTTTTTTCTGCTGATTGTTCATCTTTTCACACTTCATGTTGTCTCTGTCTTAGCACCGTGGAATCACAGATCACCCATGGACCTACCACCAAGATGTTTAAAATCTATGATACAGAGCCTTTTATATAACTATCTCTGCCACATAACATCAGACCATGCCCAGACCGCCCTCTTTAACTGCAAATATATTGGAAAAAAAATACTGACAAGTGGAAATACATTGGAAAGAAATATTGACAGTAGTGGTATAAATGCAGAAAAAAAAAGTCAGATGCCAAACACTTTGCCTATAAATGTTTATTTTTAGCAGGTATATATGGAAGTCTTTCAAATCCACTCATTTAAGAGATCCCAGTTGAGCCACTGACTGCAGCACAAGCTTAACTGCCAGCAGGCCTCTGGATGCCTGCATGGAGAGGCTAAAATTCAGTGTCTGCACCTTGAACTGCATTCAGCCCCCAAAGACAGGTGAGATGAATTCACCTCAGGGTGGATGTTTTTCTTTTTTGACCTCATTAGGTAATAATGTCAAGTTGAAATGTGTTTCTTCCATCTTTTCCTTAGATTATGGTACATTTTCTGTCCTAACAGCATTTCTTAAAACACACAGAGTTTGTTCATGTTTCTCTGTATCTGGAGTACTATGGAAAGTGGGTCTATACCTTAAATCTCAGAAGAAGGAGGTGTCTTCCTTAAAACAAGTAGATTGTATTTATTGTTCTGATGCTTTCTGGTGAAGAAAAGTAAGAGTTAGTACCACGGACTCCAACATATATATTGCTATATACGAATACTTGGATGTGATGGTGATGTAGTCTGTAGTAAGTTATTAAATACAAGGTCAGAGTGTGTCTTCTAACTTCTGCCTCTAAATGTATATTGTTTGCATCGGTCCTCAGTTCCCACCTGAAGTGTATCCTCATTGAAAAATGGCGTCTAAGACAAATGGACAGATTCTTGCCACCAGAAATATGTCTCTCTCTTTCTCTCTCACCTTTGACTGTAGTGGGAGTTCAGTATTAGACTGGACTAGATGTCTCACTTCTATATAAGCGAGGTGGACCCCACAGCAGGTATCTTCAGTTGTGACCACTGAGAAGAGCCAGTATGGGAGTCAAGCAGTGCAGAAGTCCAGCTGCACTGTCATTCTAAATAATTAACCATAGAAGACATGGTTGACTTGAGAGGGACAGTGATTTCATATATCATTAAAAGCAAATTCTGCTCAGTTCTGCTATCAATAGTACATGGCAAAGCAAAGTATAAATAACCAACCCTTCCCATGGGTTTGAATACCTTGCATATTCTTTGCACTCAATATAATGTCAGCAAGAATTTGTCCATTAGTGAGCACTGAGATAATTGCGCTTTTACATTTATAGAATTGCAGGACAACTGAAGTGAAGTGGTTGGATTTTATTGTAAATATATAAGCTAAACTCTGATAGAGAAATCCTGAACCTTGAGGACTGGAGTTCTTCATTTGAGATTGCCTGCAAGACAAATTTGCAGTTCTAATTAAGGCTGCTGAAAGCCAGAATAATACTAAATAATAATAATAATATTAGCACAAAGAAAGTTGGCTCCAGATGGTTTTGAAAGAAATTGGCAAATTAGTAGAGAAGGTAGAGATTACTCCTGATGCAAAGAAACAACTACATCTGTAGCTGTAAAGTAGCAGAAAAAAAAAATGAAAGGAAGACATACCAAAAGGTAAAAATAATTGTTTGAGAAAAGCAAGACCCATTACTGTACCAAAACCTACCACTGCCTGATATTCTAATTAAAAAGCATTCCTTGACTTTCAGACTTAGTATAGACGTTTTTCAGTATAATACAGTTAGGAAAAGCCTGATCCCAGGCTCCCAGTGTAATCTGTGGCAAGTAACTCTCAGAAACACTTTGGCCTGTCCATAGCCGAAGAAGATTTAAAAAGTCCTTATGCTGCATCAAGTCATCCTGGTAGGCCAAAAGTGTTCCCTTCTGCCTCATATGCCTCAAATCATCAGGATGAAAAGGTTCCTCACCTGAACAAATGTGATGACCTCCTGCCTCAGAATAATATCAAATGAGATCTATTTTGAAAAACATTCTCCCATTTAAAGCTGTTGATTGGCAGCATCAGAAGAGAGAAAACAAAGACTGATTGAAGTGGTAGATTTTTTTCATAAGGGTTTCTGTAAAAAAAAAGAATTAATATTTTGGCTATGAGTTAAAAATTAACAGCCTCAAACTTTGAACAGACGTGTAAGAACTGATAAAAACCAGAATCAGAGAATCAAAATTGGCCTGGACAGGTGTACTCTTCGCTGGGTAAAGAATTGGCTGGATGGCCGTGCCCAGAGAGTGGTGGGGAATGGAGTTAAATCCAGTTGGTGTCCGGTCACAAGTGGTGTCCCCCAGGGATCGGTGCTGGGGCCGGTTCTCTTTAATATCTTTATCAATGATCTGGACGAGGGGAT
>VXBO01010937.1:33737-49888 GCA_013400135.1 Rhinoptilus africanus | reverse complement strand
AAAAAAAAAAAAACAAGAAAGAAGTAGCAGTGACATTATTATTTTTGGAAACATGTATAAACCAGAAGGTAGGACCAGTGTTGTGTTACCAAGCCTCAGCAATATACTACAACTAATTTTCCAGCAGATGATTAAAAACACGTTAACCAACAGCATGTTGGATTTGACTGAATGTCACTTGGCTGCACATAAAATATTACTGAATGAGTTGAGTAAATTTAAGTTTATAAATATTTGTATTATCTTATGAGAACATGCAAACCGTTCACTTGCCATGGGTTTAGGTTAGCCCCCTTTGTTCAGCGTGTTAGAAACAAGCATCAGCATTAAGGATCAGTAATTCTCCTTTTTCTTTCTTTCTTATTTATTCTTTTTAATTATAAGTTCTCTTATTTCTCCTGTTAAACAACTTTAAGTCCTGAGCTGCATTGAAGAAATTTGCATCCATTTAACTGCAACAGAGTGACTAGTAAACTTCACTAATGTCTGTTTGTTTTACATCAGCCCAATTTATACCTCATGGAAATGCTTTAGCTCAGCTAAGAAATATCCAAGAAAATAAGGCTAGATTGAGTTAAATCAATGGAAATAGCTGCATTCAATCTTGTTTATATTGCTGAGTCAGAAGTTGTGCCACTAGCAGGGGAAGTGAACTTACTTTTTTTTTTCTAAATAAACAGTCTGAGTTACTGATTCATTAAGGAGGTAATACGAAATCTGTACAAGTAGTTGTTTTTATTAGCCAATACTCTGCGTTAAAGCACTGCAAAATATGCAGTCCATACCTTCCATGTAAAAAAATGGGGTTTTTTCCTAGTGATATCTCTAACTGAAATTTACCATCTTAGTCTAAAAACCTTGTGAAGGCCAAACAAGTAATTTTAACTTTCATATAGTTTGACAACTATGTCATGCTTAGCCATTACATAAACTAGTTACACAAGGTCAAAAAGATGTCAAGAATAAACTTGTTTGCTACTAGGAGGATATGCAGAAAGATCAACTAGGCCTCTGATATGTAATCTTGCTCTCCAGCTAGTTAGAATGCCTTAAGATCATACTGATAAATATTTTCTAGATGACATCATAAATTTTCAAGGTCATCTGTACCTGTGTTTGCATTGAAGCCTTTGCTTGCAGCTGTAGTGCTTTTTTTGAAGGGATTCCCCCAGTTCTCCAGCTTCCTGCACATTGGTGCAATTTTGGCACAATCATGGCAGATTTCTTCCAGAGGCATCATCCTGGAAGTTCTGCTCAGGGCGTGCCAGCACCGTCACTACCTGTAAGGGGACACCAGAGTTCCAGAGCAGTGACCGGCACCATGGGCAGCTTCAAGCCACATGCAAGGGGGTGACTTTTCCTCCAAGGGACTGGCCAAAATCTAGTCCGAAGGGATAACCCAGAACCACCAGCAGTGTAGATGTGACTGCTCATCACCAGCTGCTTAATTCCCCTGAGTCATTCATGCTGTGCAGAACCTNTTCTATGATTCTATGATTCATGCTGTGCAGAACCGTTTGCTAATGTAGGCACAGCTCCTGAAGGTTTCTCAGTAATTAAGACGTACAATCCAGGCATTCGTGGCTCTGTAAATACTGGCAACCACATGGCCATCATTTTTCTGAGGTCTGGCAGGCAGGAGGTAGAGTTGCCTGTGGAAGTTTCGAGGAAGGTTGTCAGGAGCAGACTACATACATGCGTGGTGCTTAGGGACATGGTTTTGTGGTGGTTTTGGCAGTGTTATGTTGATGATTGGACTTGATGATGTTAAGGGTCCCTTGCAACCCAGACAATTCCATAATTCCATGATTCTATGTCTCGGTTGAATGTGAGCTTGCTGCAATATCATATCAGTCCATCCAGGTCCCTGCCTGGCACAGCACTCAGTGATCTTGCACAGGGATTGAACATAAGATGGTATCTTTTTCCTATTTTTGTCACTGATTTTAGAGATGTACTGTTTCAATGAGGTCCTGAGCAGCAGCAAGACTGAGGAGGTGAATTTTATCTTTAAAGGATTGTAAACAAGAAGTTACCCTGATTTCTCAGAGAGGCCAGGGACATGGATCGCTCACCTAATACAGACATAACTCCTGTTCCTGGACCTCATCAAAGGACCTCAGCACAGGGGGAAGAATTATAGAAGTAGTGTCTAACTTATCTAGGAAATATTTTGCTCACTGTGAATTCACGTAATGTTTTTTGCTTTGTCTGAAAAGTCTCAAAGTTTCTCTTTGATGTAGCTAGTGATTGGCAGCCTTTCAGTTCAGATACAGCATATTTCAATCTCTTGTGCTTGAACACAGGGGAGGCCTTGAATATAGGGAGGAAATTTTTCAAAACCGATTAGTAATTTTTAATGCTTCAGCTTTCAAAACTGCAAAACTTTTCAGTACGCTTTCATATACCTTGACCAATTATTAAAAATTAGAACTATTTTTCAGTAGTCTGTATTAACATTATAATATGGGCTGGTAAATATAGATGAAAAATTAACTTTTCATTTTCCTTTAGTACAAAGTCAATCTTAAAATCATTGAGGGGTTTGTTTTAAGGCATTTAGCTAAAGCAGTCTTCAAATAGTTTATTTTCATGAAAGTTTCATGGCAAACCTTAATGTGATGATAAAGCTTTCAGAGATTTAATAAGCACCTTAGATTGCTAAAGAATTTGTAATGCTCTCATTACTGAGTCCTTTTGTTTCTCTAGTAAAAATACTATCTGAAACCTTAAAACAAAAATTGGTGGTATTAAACCCAGCACTATTTCACCAAAGATACAATGTGGGGTTTTTTGGAAAGAAATTTTGATGTCTATAGCCTTTGTTTCTTTTTTAAGTAACTACTGCCAAGCTTGATGTCTGCAAAATACCCCTCCTGAGATGTGACGTCTGATCCCAGCAAACAGAAGACTGCTATTTTCATTTCCAAACAAAAATGTAATTGCATTATCACAAAAGTCACATTGCTGTTAGCTGTATTGCAGACACCCATGGATGTCCTCTTGACCCCAAAGGTGGCATCTAATGTAAAAGATTTCCAGATAACTAAGATCGCTCCCTCTGCTAGTGTCTGCAGGATTAAAACAGCAAAGATGTCACCATAATTGTACTCTAGCAGCAGTGAAAGACTAATTCACGGTGTTTTAAAGTGTTTATTTTGGTTTAAGGGCACAGTAAAATAGATAAAATAGTTACTAGTAAAAAGAAGTGACCTCTCATGATCTCTGTTACCCATGTGAAAACCTAGTCTTGCTGTAGTAAAACCAGTGAAAGTATTTCACTATCCAGTGCTGCAGCTGGAATCGGAATTGGGATTGAAGATTGAAAGCATCTTTTAAATACCAGAAGGAACAACAAAACCAGAAACTGACACATTTAGCCTGCTTTCCTAAGGAGAGGATGCTCACACAAAGATTCTGCATACGCCTGCTTGTCCCATTCTCAGTACCCTGGAGGCCACTGATCCGTTTTAAGGAGATTTCACTTCAAAGATACTGTCTCCCTGTGAGTTTTCCTGAAATCGCAGGAAGGAGAGAGACTAGTACTGACCTGGGATTGGCACCTCCTTAGGACGCCACATCCACCTGGCAGCCCATCAGCAAACACAGCTTCGCCAGCTCTGCCCCTTGGGGACCACTCACACACTTACCAGGTGTCAAAACCCTCACTGAGAGCCCGGCAGTCCACAAGAGTTTTGGAAGAGGAGTCTCTGCCCTGAGTAGATGTGGCACAGTGAAGACATGCCATCATGCACAGCCTAATCTCTCTCCTCTGAGTTGCGCAGAAGTGTTTTCATCAGGTGGTGATACACCAGTGGGCTCCCTGAGCTCCTCTTCCTCCCATAAAGACCAATGCCTGGCCTGACACAAAAACTTGCTCTATAAATAAGTACAACTTAAAATGGGGATGGAGGAAGGATATTCTTATTATTCCTATTTTATAGTGAGGCTCATAGTGAGTCCCTGAGTTAGACAGGACCTCAAGGTAGAGCCAGCGGCAGAGCTGGGAGGTGAGTGCAGAACCCCAAATCATAGCATGTGAACCTACGGGGTAAAACCTCTCACAAATGCCTCGCGAGATGCAGCAGGAGAGAAAAAAGGAAAGAAAAAGAAGACAGAGAAGCGCACAGAAAATTTCAGCAATATTGGATGCATGTCAGACAAGAAAAATCCAGTACAGCCAGTGTTCATGATACATTTCTGGCAGAACGTGATTAAAACTTTAGCCAAGATTTAATCACACACAGCCCAGGTCTTTCTTTTATCAGAGAGTGTGGGGTTTGCAGGAGCAGCACCGAACACACTTCCCTGTACACCTGCAATCCACTTCATGCCCCAGCAGTAAACCAATAATCTCTGGGATGTTGTGCTGGTTTCTAACATCTCCCTTCCCAAATCCCTCCCTGTTTTTGCCACAGGTGGGTGCACTGCAGGTGGCTGGAAGCCCTNAGGAGAGAAAAAAGGAAAGAAAAAGAAGACAGAGAAGCGCACAGAAAATTTCAGCAATATTGGATGCATGTCAGACAAGAAAAATCCAGTACAGCCAGTGTTCATGATACATTTCTGGCAGAACGTGATTAAAACTTTAGCCAAGATTTAATCACACACAGCCCAGGTCTTTCTTTTATCAGAGAGTGTGGGGTTTGCAGGAGCAGCACCGAACACACTTCCCTGTACACCTGCAATCCACTTCATGCCCCAGCAGTAAACCAATAATCTCTGGGATGTCGTGCTGGTTTCTAATATCTCCCTTCCCAAATCCCTCTCTGTTTTTGCCACAGGTGGGTGGATTGGCAGCAGGTGGCTGGAAGACCCTGTCCTCAGATGTAGTCTCAACTTCTGCAAAATCCTCCAGGACTTGGTTTCAGTTCCCTTTTGGAAGAGCCCTGCAGCTCTGCCCTAAATCACAAGTTTTTCCCAACGGGAGACAAACAGCAGTACTGCAGCCCCCTCTGTGCAACCACAGGCAGCTCCCATAGAATCACAGAATCATACAATGGTTTGGGTTGGAAGGGACCTTAAAGACCATCTAGTACCAACTCCTGCCCTGGGCAGGGACACCTCCCACCAGACCAGGCTGCTCAAAGCCCCATCCAGCCTGGCCTTGAACACTTCCAGGGATGGGGCATCCACAGCTTCCCTGGGCAACCTGTTCCAGTGTCTCACCACCCTCACAGTAAAGAATTTCTTTTAGTACCTAATCTAGTCTCCCCTCTTTCATTTTAAAACCATTACTCCTTGTCCTATTACTATACTCCCTGATAAAGAGTCCCTCCCCATCTCTCCTGTAGGCACTCTTTGGGTACTGGAAGGCTACTATAAGGTCTCCCCAGAGGCGTCTCTCCTCCAGGACCAACCAACCTCCAACACCAGCTCTCTCAGCCCTTCTTCATAGGAAAGGTGCTCCAACCCTCTGATCATCTTCATGGCCCTCCTCTGGAATCCAACAGGTCTATATCCTTCTTATGTTGAGGGCCCCAGAGCTGGACACAGTACTCCAGTGCTCGTGGGCTCTTATCACCTGCAGCTGATTCAGAGATCATTCCCACATAGACCTGCCAGGGCATCTTAGTGCTGCTATTCAGTGATTTAAATCAGTCAGACACCAACACCTCTGCCGTGGTGGCAGGATTACGTCCACAGGTGGAGATGAAACCCACTACACTTGGTAGGTTCCATCCTTGCTGTTCTTAGATGGCTTGTGGTACTTCAGGCAAGGTGCACACAGTTCTGCTAATAGGTATATAGCTTCCTCTGTGGCTGCTAATAGATATGTTTCTGCTATACATACGGCTGTCTCTGACTCCTGCAAGAATGGAAATTAGTTATTTCCCAGGCCAGACACCAGAGGTTTACAATTTATCAGCAAACTGCAGGGTCACTTGCTCCTTATGATTTAATATAGGCAATTTTCCACTACACTGTAGCCAACAATTGCTAAACCAAAATACTTTTTGTATTGAACAGGCTTTGTCCTGTGATTTTTTTTTAGTCCAAAGAACGAGTGTTCTTTTCCAGTTCAGGTTCAGTTACTGCCCTTACCATAGTTTCCACTGCCCTGGCTGGCTTCTTCCCTCTCTGCCTGGTGAGGAGCAAAGCATCCCACCCTCACATTTGTTTCTTCTCTCGGGAGCTGCTGCCCTGGGCCCGGAGCAGGGATGGACAGGAGCAGCCTGAGCTGGGCAATGCACTGCTTATGGAAACCAACTCCTCACCCACCCTGGATGAAACCAGGAGCTTTTGCAACATGGGACCAGTTTTAGTGCAGCAGGGTGGTGCAAACAGTGCTGCCTTCAGTTCCAAACAAATAAAACCAATTTCAGTGTGCTTATATGTATTCATATGATTTTATTTTTTTTTTCATCTGAAGTGTCTGCAAGAGCTTGCTTAGTGTTGTGGCTGGGCCACAGGGTAGCTCTGTCATATCGCAGGAGGTCAAATGTGCCCGTGCACCTCAGTGGCCTGGCTGCTTAGCACGGCTGACACATCACACAGCCAGCACGGTGCAAAGAAATACCAGTGCTAGCAGCCTGTCCTTGTTTCCACACGGGACAAGTTTCTCCAAAAGGCTACAACATGTCTGAGATCATCATAGCCTCCAGCAGTTCTGCTCCTGACAGGAATGACAGGCACTTCCACTCGAAAGACTGAAATCTCATCGCAATTAAAATTTCTCAGGCTCAGCAGGTGCTATAAATCCCTGCTGGCTTTACTCAGGTGGGTGGTAACATTGTTTTTAACACCTCTGGTACTACGGGGAATGCAAGCAGGATTAAACTTTATGCAAGTGAAAATATGGGCTATTTCGAATTTTACTCTTTTTGTATCTGGCCCTCAGATTAGATGGGAATTAGTGCCCTATATTTAAGATGTAGTGCTGAATGTCTGCCTCTGCTATCACAGTATTTCTGTCAGTGAAAGCATCTTTTGGCATGCTACAGCAATTATACATTTATCAGCCAAATCTGTTTCCATTTGAGAGAAAAAAATAGATTTTGCTTGGGAGCTTCAGAGTATTTTAAATAACAGGGTGATTCCCTAGAATATACNGGGAGACAAACAGCAGTACTGCAGCCCCCTCTGTGCAACCACAGGCAGCTCCCATAGAATCACAGAATCATACAATGGTTTGGGTTGGAAGGGACCTTAAAGACCATCTAGTACCAACTCCTGCCCTGGGCAGGGACACCTCCCACCAGACCAGGCTGCTCAAAGCCCCATCCAGCCTGGCCTTGAACACTTCCAGGGATGGGGCATCCACAGCTTCCCTGGGCAACCTGTTCCAGTGTCTCACCACCCTCACAGTAAAGAATTTCTTTTAGTACCTAATCTAGTCTCCCCTCTTTCATTTTAAAACCATTACTCCTTGTCCTATTACTATACTCCCTGATAAAGAGTCCCTCCCCATCTCTCCTGTAGGCACTCTTTGGGTACTGGAAGGCTACTATAAGGTCTCCCCAGAGGCGTCTCTCCTCCAGGACCAACCAACCTCCAACCTCCAACACCAGCTCTCTCAGCCCTTCTTCATAGGAAAGGTGCTCCAACCCTCTGATCATCTTCATGGCCCTCCTCTGGAATCCAACAGGTCTATATCCTTCTTATGTTGAGGGCCCCAGAGCTGGACACAGTACTCCAGTGCTCGTGGGCTCTTATCACCTGCAGCTGATTCAGAGATCATTCCCACATAGACCTGCCAGGGCATCTTAGTGCTGCTATTCAGTGATTTAAATCAGTCAGACACCAACACCTCTGCCGTGGTGGCAGGATTACGTCCACAGGTGGAGATGAAACCCACTACACTTGGTAGGTTCCATCCTTGCTGTTCTTAGATGGCTTGTGGTACTTCAGGCAAGGTGCACACAGTTCTGCTAATAGGTATATAGCTTCCTCTGTGGCTGCTAATAGATATGTTTCTGCTATACATACGGCTGTCTCTGACTCCTGCAAGAATGGAAATTAGTTATTTCCCAGGCCAGACACCAGAGGTTTACAATTTATCAGCAAACTGCAGGGTCACTTGCTCCTTATGATTTAATATAGGCAATTTTCCACTACACTGTAGCCAACAATTGCTAAACCAAAATACTTTTTGTATTGAACAGGCTTTGTCCTGTGATTTTTTTTTAGTCCAAAGAACGAGTGTTCTTTTCCAGTTCAGGTTCAGTTACTGCCCTTACCATAGTTTCCACTGCCCTGGCTGGCTTCTTCCCTCTCTGCCTGGTGAGGAGCAAAGCATCCCACCCTCACATTTGTTTCTTCTCTCGGGAGCTGCTGCCCTGGGCCCGGAGCAGGGATGGACAGGAGCAGCCTGAGCTGGGCAATGCACTGCTTATGGAAACCAACTCCTCACCCACCCTGGATGAAACCAGGAGCTTTTGCAACATGGGACCAGTTTTAGTGCAGCAGGGTGGTGCAAACAGTGCTGCCTTCAGTTCCAAACAAATAAAACCAATTTCAGTGTGCTTATATGTATTCATATGATTTTATTTTTTTTTTCATCTGAAGTGTCTGCAAGAGCTTGCTTAGTGTTGTGGCTGGGCCACAGGGTAGCTCTGTCATATCGCAGGAGGTCAAATGTGCCCGTGCACCTCAGTGGCCTGGCTGCTTAGCACGGCTGACACATCACACAGCCAGCACGGTGCAAAGAAATACCAGTGCTAGCAGCCTGTCCTTGTTTCCACACGGGACAAGTTTCTCCAAAAGGCTACAACATGTCTGAGATCATCATAGCCTCCAGCAGTTCTGCTCCTGACAGGAATGACAGGCACTTCCACTCGAAAGACTGAAATCTCATCGCAATTAAAATTTCTCAGGCTCAGCAGGTGCTATAAATCCCTGCTGGCTTTACTCAGGTGGGTGGTAACATTGTTTTTAACACCTCTGGTACTACGGGGAATGCAAGCAGGATTAAACTTTATGCAAGTGAAAATATGGGCTATTTCGAATTTTACTCTTTTTGTATCTGGCCCTCAGATTAGATGGGAATTAGTGCCCTATATTTAAGATGTAGTGCTGAATGTCTGCCTCTGCTATCACAGTATTTCTGTCAGTGAAAGCATCTTTTGGCATGCTACAGCAATTATACATTTATCAGCCAAATCTGTTTCCATTTGAGAGAAAAAAATAGATTTTGCTTGGGAGCTTCAGAGTATTTTAAATAACAGGGTGATTCCCTAGAATATACAGATGAGCGATTACCACCTTTAAATCATGCACTCTATGTTACTGTTCCCATGAATAATGTATACACCAGCCAGCATTATAAGACAAAACGGTGCTACATCACAGTCTGGTCCAGGTGACCTGAAGATACTGGGATCCCTGGGAGAAGGGGAAAAAAGTAGTGACTATCCTCACCCAGAAGTCCATTGCAGGGCAACGTGTCCATAGCAAGGGGGCATTCTCACCATCTAACATGCGTTGTCTTCAGTGAAGAGGCCTGAGTTAGTGTAGTAACTATTTGCTGCCTTTTATAATCACTAAAAAGAAATAGGCAATTCCAGGATGCAATTTCTATGGGCAGTTTAATGTTTACTTTATGACAAGATGGTGCAATGAATCCTGTCTAGTCACTCTGAAAAAGTGCTTCTGTCAGCCACAGTGGGAGAAGGCTCTGAGGAAAGGGCTTATACTGCTTTTCCAGACCATTTTTTTCCCTAAATTGCTCACTGTCCTGTCCTTCCTCACAGACTTCAAGGAAATATCCTAGAGCCAGTGAGTCAAGATTTGATCCTTTCCGATGAAGAACAAGTGGGTGAGAAACACTGCAGGTGCCATGCAGGCAAAGCTGTCAAGCGCACAGGCTGTTTACCATCCCTTTGTCCTACACTTCAAACCTTCACTATTTCCCATAGGCAGTTTTAAAACAAACAGAAAAATAACTGCCTGAGGAGCTAAATGGTTTTCTAGTTGGTAAATATACAGTTCACAAAACCAAAGTCCTTTGTTGACCCATCAGTACTGATGCACTTGAGCGTGAATCAGATCCTCAGCTGCTATAAATGGACTTGGTGGCACGGATGTCCCTATTTCGTGATCTGCATGCATATCCTCATGTCATGATCTGCACAGATGTCCCCATATCGTGATCTGACAGCAGTTCAGTCCTCCAGCGAGAGCAGGTTAGCAAGTCCTGCACATCAGAATGATTTGGCACTCAGGCTTTTTGCTGATGTAAAATTCAATCCCTTCAAGGAAATTGCTAACTTTTTCCTGTAGATGGAAAAGGGACAAATGGTTTTCTAGAGAACAATATTCACTGACATTTATATCATTCAGCGAACTATTGTTTCCTGAGGTAATTGCAGTAATGAGGAAAGGAAAAATGTCTTTTTCTCGCTAGGAGGTCAGAGGATCCTTTTGAGGAAAACACTGTCATAACGAAAGTATTTTACAATCATGTAGACAATTATCCTGAAATGGAAATAAAAGTGACGAATAATTAGAACTGTAATAATTATAGCTTTTAGTATAAATTCTGAATTGTGAAAATGTATGAAAAACTCAGTTTGTAACAGATTGACGTAATGCTATAGATCAGATCAGACTGAAAAATAACCTTTGCCATCTAAACAATAGGTCATTTTTGAACAGAAGGGACAGTGTAGGTAATGTGAAAGGTCAGGATTTTGGTACTATCTTAAAGAAGTACGGGTACAAGTCTGTAGGTACAAATTCCGTACATATGAGAATAAAAAGAAAAGGGTGCCAAAAAGGAGCAAGAGGGGCTGGATACCCAAATCCTATAGAAACTTCACATCACTGAGCACCAAACACCAGATTTAGAAGGGCAGTTGACTACATTTATCAACCTTACCTGCCAGCTCTCTCTGGAAACTCCACGCTACTCGATTTTCCAATAAAGCATACAAAGGAGTACACACGAGCACTCTGTGAATTGAAGATCCTATCGCAACAGCCAAGTTCCTCTGTCTTCCTACTGCTCTTTCTTTGTTTCATTCACTGGCATTTCCACATCTTTCTTTCCAGATTGTCTCTCCGAGGAACATGAACATACTGGTTGCTCCAGCCAGGGTACAACGTGAGGCATATTCAGTAAATTCAATCTGCAGAAGCCACTCAAGGCACCCAGCCTCAGGGGCTCCGCAAAACTTCTGGAAGAACAATGGTGGGGATATAACATCAGAGACATCTCCCCAAATAAAAACCGAAATACAAAAAAAACCCAGGTCATATTTTAAAATAATGACACAACTGCCCAGGAAAAAAGTCAAAATCACTCCATCTCAATCAAAAGTTGAGATTTTCAATTGATGTGGGGTGGTCTTTTTGCTTATTCAGGGTGAGGTTTCTACTTTTATATTGTTCTCCTAGATAAAGAAGCGCCGTCTCCTGCATCTCCCTGTTCTGAACACAGTCCACAGGTGGGTGACAGGAGCGTTACCTGCTCTAGGCCTGACCAGTTGATACTATTGGCATATAACACCACCACTGCCGTTAGCAGGGCTGCCCCGCGTTACTTATTCAGCCCATTAACCGTGGACTGGCACCATTTTGAGAGTGCAGGTGCTGCCGCAAGACCTGTCAGTGCAGCAATGCCCATGTTTGTCTTCTCAAACAGCTCCCGACAAGTCTAAATTTAGAGCGCCGCCAGCCCGCCTTATCAGCTAGACACATAAAAGCTGGTATCAGTTTAATTAACATTCGCACAACACTGCTGCAGCGAGTCCCCTGAACGCGGCAGTAATGGGAATCACGTGCAGACAGCAAACATCCAGATGTCACAAGAAGCCCACGCTTGCCTTTTCCTGCTGTTTGCAGGGTGGTACTCGCAGTCCCTGTGCTTTATAAATCCCTGTCGCCACTCCGGGTGTTCCCTTTGAGACTGGCAGCACTGGCGTGGGGGTGACGGCCTCTCCAGCCTCCTCCCCAGTGGCTGCAGACAGGTAAGGCGTGCAGCTACAACCGGCAGGGACCCTCCAACCACCACAGCACAGGACCAGAGGCCAGCAACAATCATAGAATCATAGAATTGTCCAGGTTGGAAGGGACCTTTAGATCATCGAGTCCAACCATCAACTGAACTCTGACAAAACCACAACTAAACCATGTCCCTCAGCACCATGTCTACACATCTTTTAAATACTTCCAGGGATGGCAACTCAACCACTTCCCCAGGCAGCCTATTCCAATGCTTGACAACCCTTTCTGTGAAGAAATTTCTCCTAATATCCATCCTAAACCTCCCCTGGAGCAACTTGAGGACATGTCTTATTGCTTGTTACGTGTGAGAAGAGACCAACCCCCACCTCACTACACCCTCCTTTCAGGTAGTTGCAGAGAGCGATAAGGTCTCCCCTCAACTTCCTTTCCTCCAGGCTGAACAACCCCAGCCGCTTACACTCAAGACCCCTCACCAGCTTCATTGCCCTTCTCTGGACATGCTCCAGAACCTCAATATCTTTCTTGTGGTGAGGGGCCCCAAACTGAACGCAGTGTTCACAATGGTGGCACCAAAGTCACTGCAAAACCAGAGCGCCACGTCCCACAGGCGGAACAGGGATGATGGTCTGAGCACTGAGGAAGACCCCAAGTTTGAAGGACATGTGTGTCTCCATGAGGACACATTCACCATGCAGAGACAGCGTGTTGTGCCATGGGCATACTCATCCTCCTGCTTCGACAGCTGCTGGTGCCTTCCAGCCTGGCTTCATCCCAGGGTTGCAGCATCCTACAGGGACAGTAGGTGGGCTGGGGGATGGATGCAGGCAGGGGCAGTGCTTTGGCAGGGTCATGCCATGAATTACCATTTGCTGCACTCCTGCTCAGGTTTTGGCCTAACACATAGCTCATACCAAGGTGCAATATGTGCTCGGAGTGCTGCTGTTATGTTAAAGTGAGAGCGTCAAGCCGGCTGGATGCGTGCGGAGGAGCGGGAAGGGTCACGCTGCAGCCATTTCCCCCTGCAGCTGGTGTCTCCTCCACCGCTGTCCCCTGCAGTTTTGCAGCAGCCACCATGGGGCAGTTTCTGCATGTTTACTGTCGGGGTTTGTGACAGCTGAAACAATTCTGAATCGTTGAGGAGAAAGTGAGAAAAGGCAGGAGAAAGAATATTGTGCCTATTTCTATGTAGGCAGGATTTTAAGCTAATAGCATGGCCTTATGCATATGGCACATGGGTAAAATAATTTTCAGTGTTTCATGTGCTTGGCCCAATTTTTAAACCACAGTGAAACAAACAGAAAGGCACAGTGGGAAAAAACTCTGAATTTAAAAATGAATTCAGGTAGAGCGCTTGCACCGGGCCTAGTGATTCAACTCAATGCATGCATTACTGTAGGCACGTGTAATTCGGAGTCTGCTTTGTATTTCTCCAACTCAGAAAGGAAAAAAAATATCCTGATACTGGTACGTTAACAAACCGCAATGGAATGCCTTTGGCTTTCTGCTCTGTAAGCTTCCTTTGCCGCAAGGATTACTTACAGCGAGGGCCAAAACAAAGAACAGGGACCATGATTTTTAAGATTTGAAAACAGCTCAATAGCCACCAGCGTTGTGGCATTGGTTTTCATCAGTGACCCTCCAAGGTGCAGTAAGTAGCCCACAGAGAGAGCTGGAAACCACATCAGTGTTGTTTTCAATTACACAGTACGGTGAGGACTGTGCGTGGTCATCTGGGAGAGACATTATGGGCTGGCGGCGATCCACAGGACCAACTAGTTTAGAAACCACTGATGTAATTTGTGGCATAGATAGTGTTTTTCTGCAGCCTTGAAACCTTTCAGAAAATAAATAACATTTTCCTTTATGGATACACCTTACAAAATCTTTTCATGAAGCACATGTATATGGGTTATACAAGATACGCAGTAATAGACCTTCAGGGAGTCATCACTCAGACATCAAGCGACTTTTGACACAGCAAGCAAAGCTTTTATGCCAAAAATAGGAAGTCTAAGTTAGTAAGTATATATTCCTCATATCAGACATACACTGGTCTTTTACCCGTGATATTTACTAGTAGCTGCTAAGAGAGTACCAGCATATCTATTATATACAGTATAGTAAGTGCGTGTCAGTGAAGGATGGAAAGTAACTCCAGTTTTAGTAATCCCTTTCCCATATACTCTGAAAATTCACTGGCTTTGGAGACACGTGTTACTTAAGTCTACCATCAGTCCCAGATGCGACACTGCTAAGTCAGCACTGGGGTTTCAATCCATACTGACAGGCTCCTTGCAATTTTGTATCTAGAAGTTTTCTTTTCCACCTACCGCTGATACACAAATAGGGGCAGAGATCCTTTAGTACCAATTACAAAGGAAAATATCATTGTTTAACAGCTTACTTGAAAATCCTTTGCAAATGCCAAAAGACCTCGTAATATCAGGGGAGTTTTTATGTTGTTCATAATTTTATATAGAATAAAGTAAAAAACAGCTCTGCAGGGAAATGCTGCTGATTTACTTATAACTGGCAAAGTTCTACTAAGTGCAGGACATTTAGTATTTTCTGCCTCTCTTTTGGTTTAGTTATTGACTTTATTTTAAAAAGCTGTGAAAGCAGAGGCTACAAGAGATTAGAAAGCAGTTTCCTTTTAAAATAAAAGAATCAGCTGCTAATATTTAGCTCTGGTGAAGAACTTCAGAGGCATAGGCTTAAATTTCTTTGCCTGGTTCCCAGAGGGGGCTTAAATCCCTCTGTTTTGTTCTTTGGCTCTCTGGCTCGAGTAAGTGCAAGGCTGCTCAGTCTTCTTATGAGAGATGGTTAAAGAAAGATGGATAACTGTAAGGTGCTGGCACCCTTGGCTGGGCAGTGAGATTGGCTTTAGACAGAGGTGGTTCAAACACTCATTTCTACCTACCAAGAAAATGCTTGAAATATGAGAGGCTGCATAAACCTAGGATCTGCTGAGCAAGGGCTGTGGGAGCCGTGAGCATGTGGGAAAGGGCACTTGGTGGGGAACCTGGGGCTTTTCTTATCCTGTCCTTGAATATGAAAATGGAAATACTCCAGGATATGAAACTCCATACTCAGATGCCCCCAAAACTAAATACAACTTGTTGGTAATTTGTTTTTTACCGGTCTTTCTCCTATTTTGTGAATTCCATTTCCCTTACATCCAGTGGCACGCATTAAAATAGACCAGTAGCTTTATATCTAAAAAAATACTTACAGGTATGAGCCTGTGGAAATACCCCAATGTTTGTGCAATGCAGGATTTTGTGCATACAAGGTATGTGTTCCTACATGCTCACTGTGCATGCTTAAAGTGTTAGCAGGTCCTTGTGTGGAAAGTTCTTTTTTATTAAAATAAATAAATAAATAAAAGCCCCCCCGGCCCAGTGGGAAGGAATCAGAAGCAGTTTCCTTGTTAAAATCTCCACTCCTTTCAGTTTCTATCACTGCTGCATCCAGCCCCCAAGTGGTACATACAATACAGCAAAGCCAGCTCCATTAATATCCCCAGCATCAGCACTTTGATGAGATGTAGTTGCATGTCTTGAAACCCAAAATGCTCCTTAGAGGCCATGGAGCAAGCAGCTTGCAAGAAATCAAATCTGCTCTGTTCAGCCCTCTTCCAGCCAAAGGCAAACTCAACCTCAGTAGGAGCCTTTCCATGACAACACGATATTTGCAGAGCAAAAAATATGGCACTCACCCCCACAAATAGAAATCCGTTGAAACATGGATTGTAAGTTGATGCTGTAAAATGCAAAGACATTTTCCAGGACTTTCAAGTATAAATTCATTAAAGATCAACTCTTCTCATCTTTGTTAAATCCTTTATAGGATTTATGTGTGTCCTCTGGTCTTCTCTGGGTGCAGGAACACACAAGGCAAACATAAGCCACAAGGCTTTTGATACCGTGCAGATACACAGAATCACAGAATCACAGGGTTGGAAGGGACCTCTGGAGATCATCTAGTCCAACCCCCTGCCAGAGCAGGGCCACCTTAGAGCAGGTTACACAGGAACGCGTCCAGGCGGGTTTTGAATGTCTCCAGAGACGGAGACTCCACCACCTCCCTGGGCAGCCTGTTCCAGGGCTCTGCCACCCTCAAGGTAAAGAAGTTCCTCCTCATGTTTAGGTGAAACTTCCTGTGCTCAAGTTTGTACCCGTTACCTCTTGTCCTGTCACTGGGCACCACTGAAGAGAGCCTGGGCCCATCCTCCTGACACCCACCCT
>VXBO01010937.1:15885-33479 GCA_013400135.1 Rhinoptilus africanus | reverse complement strand
GAGGATGCTGTGGGAGTATGTAATGCAGTTGATATTAGTTATGTGTTCTCATCAATCAGATTTTATAGGTGAGTTCCTTGGAAGCTTTCTGGGGCCAAATGCCCTTGAGGATGTTTTGACACACACTAATCGTAATAGTTTGCTGTGGTGACCATTATCTCTGGGCTGGCTCATGTAGCACAGTCCAGAAGAAAGTCCTTGGGACTTAATTTCTTGTGACTTATCAAAGTGGTGTATCACTTGGTAACTGTCTTTTTTGAATAATGTCTGGAACATGGGATTTTTCCTGTTTCTCCTTCCCAAGTCATGGCCTCAAAGACTTGCCATTTTCTAGGTTCGCAGGAGGAAAGCTGCTGAGAAAGGATCAGGCTGAGAATGGGGTTTCATGGCCAGGCTCAGAAAAAGAACCACCATATCCCACCACAGCAGTAAGTCGCGCGACTGAGAGAAGGGTATACCCCCTTCTTTTCATTTTTTGTTGTCAGCTGACTCCTCACAAAAAGCACTTTTACAAACAGTTATTCTGGTATTTTTTGAAAAGGAAATCATAGAAAGGAATATGCAAACCTCAACTTATTTTTACTGCCTTCGTTAATAAGTACCGAATGTTCTCAGCACTCCAGGGGAAGCAGAAGGAGTGGTATATGCAGCCTATATTTAGACTCTGAAACGTTATTTCCAGTGCCGCCAGTAATGTGTTACAAATGGTAGAACAGCCATTGAACTAATTTAATTTCTCAAAGCCTATCTAAAATCCAATAATTGTCTTCAGCTGTCTGAATTTTTACTACTTACCATTAGTCTGGCTGCATTGAGGCTTCCCATCACTTCAGCCAACCTGTCATTGCCCACTGTGCAACTGCCTTGCAACTGGCAATATATAAGGCTCTGATGTGGTGGCAGCCGCATAAATCTGCCTCACTTCCTGCATCCAGTATGAAGGAGGTAACTGCTCCTCTGGCTGTGAAGGCAAGTGTTCCCACTCAACCCTTCTGTTTCATAGGAGGAGGTTATAGGTGATGTTTTCAGAGCCCAGATTTCAAATGTGTAAGTACTGGCAACACATTTGGGTATACACACAATTTTCATGTGTAGACAGCTCCACACATGCTGGAAGGACTGAATCCTTTGTGGGTACCCGTGCAGGAATATACCCTTACATAGCCATGGGCTTTGCAGCTCATCAGCTCATGTCAGTCCTACATTCCTGTTGTTTGAGTTCTCCAACCAGGCTGCACAGTGAGTGCAAGTTACTTTGCATGAGTCCCTATGGGAACAGCAGAACTTGGCCCTCAGATATTGGTCCCTGAATATTTATGCATCCTTCAACCAATTTAGCTTTCTTGTATTTCTGTAGGACTCTGTTTTCTTGCTAATCCTTTTCATTTCTTCTCCTCTCTATTCTCTTCTATTCTATGCATCATAGAATTTGCACAAAAAGAAGATGAAAATTTCAGTGTTTTCTCTGATAAAATCTATTTAATATATTCTTGCATTAATTCAGTGATCTTTTCTGCTTAAAATAATTCTATTATTTTTGCCATTTTATCAACCAGCATTCCTCAGTTTTGCTAGCTGTCACGTTGACCTTATACCCTTCTCTTACCTCTCTCATACACATCCTGTTCAACACCAGTGTCTTGAGCTGTTATTAGAGCACTTTTGCAGGAGTCAAGCATACTGTGAAAACCCCATCCAGTTGATATTTAGCACAAAGGTTCCCACCAACAGCTCTTAAAGAAATTTGGCCGCCATGAGTACTTTCTCAGGCTAACACATGATTAATAGCAAGAAGCCAAAGATTAGGTATTAAAGATCAGATTGCTGGCAGGGTGCATGAGGTTCTGTGCCGGGACCGTTCAGTGCAACCTATATGTCCATATATAGGCCATTTTGTATGAGTGTGACACACTCGGTTCAGTGCACTGATGGAAAAGTGGTAAGTAGCAATATGTGCTACAGAGACTCAAGATAATACAAAATAAATCAGGAGAATCAAATATAAAGCTGACTCCAAAAATTGTCACCAGAACACTAAATAAGTGGGCAATAAGCCTGCAGGTGAAATTGAGTGCAAATAAAAACATAGTCAATCACAAGGAGAAAATGATCTTGTCCATGCATATACATCCACAGCCTCTGATTTATCTGATGTCAATGTGACTCGTTGCCTGAAAACACCACTCAGTGCTTGGAGATGTTCAGAAAGGCAAGTAGACTACGAGGTGTGGGGTCTGTAATATGACTGCTGCAGTAGAGTACAAAATGCTTGTATATTTGGATTTTATACCTTTTATTAGTCTAGGTAGGGTAGCTAGAAAGAGTAGACAAGTGTTCAGGAATGCAAACTCTTTTCTGCATCTCAGGAAGAGAGAGCAAAATGGGAAACATCATTATGCTACCATATAAAAGCATATAAATGCATCTTCAATATTGCTTGCAGTGGCGGCCATCCCAGCTTAAAATACAATATATTTGAAAACTACAGAGATAAGAGCTATGCAATAGCTTCTTTTAAGAGCAGAAAAATGTAGTTTTAGGTTATTCATCATGGAAACAAAAGGACTAAACTTGGGAGTCTGCTAGAAGCATAGACAAGAACTGGTGCTCAAGTGAAAATTAATAGGGAAAAACAATTGATTTTTCTCACCATAGAAGAACTGTGGACATCTAATAAGATTACTGGGCAGTGGGTTTTGAGCAAAAAAAAAAAATGGTGCTTTACTTATGCAATATTTAACTGAATTGTGGAACTCTGTGAAACAGTTTTGCACTGTTGTGAAGGAGGGGAAATCCAGAACAGATAAAATTGTAGGGATACGAGGAGATCAGAAGTTTAGGTGTCATATTCAGAGATCAGTGGCCAGAAGAGGGAACAAATGTCCAAAAGCCTTTGTGTGTACAGGACGTTTAGCAGACCTGTGAAAATAATTCATTCCACAAAAGCCCTTGGTGTAAATAAAGAGAGGGTGTTCTTTTGAATTAGCAGTATGAGCATGAAGAGTTAAAATCTGCAAGATTTTACAAGATTTAACAAGACCTAGCAAATCTGCAAACAAGTCATGTCCTATTTTAAAACCCTGAATTTGACACACTTGCCAGATCTTTGCTCTGTGGCAAGCCAGTTGATCCTTGCAGGTTTTAGACACAAAACCCCATAATCCATGGGCTAATCTTAAACAAGCACACATCCCCAGACTCCTTTTGCCTTGTTCCCCTCACTGCTGCGGCTGCATTTCTGCCTCCTCTGATCCGCATGGTTTAGCAGTCACCAAATTAGCCAGAGAATAACATCTTTCTTATAATCCTGGCTGTCTATCAGCTCCTGCTCAGGCTTCATTTGCTGAGTTATTTTCTACACAAATTTGGTTTTTTGAACTCTTCTTGCCAAAAGACTGACAGGTAAAAGTTTGCAACGGACACTGGCCAAGCTGGGTGGCACAGGGACACCACCTCAGGACACCTCAACGCACACTGCCTTATTTCACACTTAAGGAGTATTGTGTGCATAATTATATCAGCCTGAGGGTTAAAGAAATTGCATGTTCAACTGACAGAGCCATGCCAGGAGACGGCCTTGCAGAGCCACAGCAATATTCTTTATGGCGGTTTGCCAGGAGAGCTCATGTCTTTCTTCTAACCCACTATAAACCACTGGGAAAATAACTCCCACACCAGCAGGAATTGTGCAAAAGAGACTTTGCCATTTGAATTTAGCATTGGACTGATGTTTCTTCTGGTTACAGCTAAAGGCAAAGGGTGTATTTGGCAGGGAGGAAAAGATGTGGGAGCTAAGGAGTTCTCAGCCGGGGCAGAGAGCACAGAGTGACCATTAACCCCCCCAGCAGGGAGGCAGCTGCATGGTTAAACACTCTGTTCCTGAAAACTTTGCTGCCTGTGAGAGCAGGTAGATAAAACAAAACATAGTCAGACCTCTTGCCAAATTTGTGTGTGTTTGTTGCCAAGGTCATGCTCTGTAGAGCAGAGCTTTTCCAAAAGTTATAACCCCTCCAAAGCCTTACTGTGGAATGGAATGGAATGGAATGGAATGGAATGGAATGGAATGGAATGGAATGGAATGGAATGGAATGGAATGGAATGGAATGGAAGAGAAGAGAACAATTCAGTTCAGTTCAGTTCAGTGGAAGGGACCTACAATGATCATCTAATCCAGCTGCCTGGGCACTTCAGGGCTGATCAAAAATTACAGCATATTATTATCCAAATGCCCCTTAAACACTGACAGGCTTGAAACATCAACCACCTCTCTAGGAAGCCTGTTCCAGTGTTTGACCACCTTCTCAGTAAAGAAATGTCTCCTAATGTCAAGGTTGAGCCTCCCTTGAAGCAGCTTTGAGCCATCTCTTGTCCCTCAAGAGAGTCAACAGCACCTCCTAGTTTAGGGTTGTCAGCAAACTTGCTAATGGTACATTCAAATCCTGCATCCAGGTCATTGATAAAAATATTGAACAGAATTGGCCCTAGGACAGAGCCCTGAGGAACACCACTGGTGCCTGGTGACCAGCCAGATGTAGCCCCATTCACTTACAAGCCTTTGAGCTCTGACATTCAGCCAGTTCACCCAATGCACCGTGGACAGGGAACTGCTGGAGAGGGAGCAGCAAAGGGCTATGAAGATGATTCGGGGACTGGAACACCTCTCTTATGAAGAAAGGCTGAGGGATTTGGGTCTCTTTAGTCTGGAAAAAAGACGGCTGAGGGTGGACCTTATCAATGCCTATAAATACTTAAAGGGTGGGTGTCAGGAGGATGGGGCCAGGCTCTTTTCAGTGGTGCCCAGTGACAGGACAAGAGGGAATGGGCACAAACTTGAGCATAGGAAGTTCCACCTAAACATGAGGAGGAATTTCATTACTTTAAGGGTGGCAGAGCCCTGGAACAGGCTGCCCAGGGAGGTGGTGGAGTCTCCGTCTCTGGAGACATTCAAAACCTGCCTGGACGCGTTCCTGTGTAACCTGCTCTAAGTTTGGACTAGATGATGCTACTGTGTAAATGAACGTGGAAATAGCCTGAGTCTGCAGAGAGGTTAAACACAGCCTTAGGAAAGAGACCTAAGCAGGTCCAAAGGTTGGGGATCAACTGACCAAGCATGAAGCCTACAACGGAAATTCTTGCATTTGCTGACTCAAATGTCAGCAGTGAGAAACAGAGATTGGCTCATCCCGGGTCTATAAATGCAGTAGAGCAATGAGTCACCCTTACGTGTGCCTATTTCTCCCCATCAGCTGCAAAGAGTCTAGAAAACTAGCTCAGACTTGCATGTCTAAAGGGGAGAGCTTCCAAAAATATCTGATAAGTGCGCTTAAGTATGAACAGGGTGAATAATTTCCAATGAAACACGTATGACAGCACTGCGTTTGCTGAGCTGCTGTGAATGTGGAGCTCACTGAGATGTGGGATAAGACACAGAGCTCCAACGGCACAATTTCTGTGGGAAAAATCCTAGCTGGAATGAGGTGGCCCACCCCAGGCATGCTGTTACACACTGTCTTCATATTTGTGTTTGCCTGAAGGTACAGGGGTTAAAAGCTTAAGAAAAAGGTTATAGTCAGCTCCAGGTAGAAGGTAAGGCCTATGTGTGCATCTCTGTGGCTCATAGGATCCCTCCACTAGACCTCAGCCCTCTCTCAGGATTATCGATAAGCTCTGCTCCCCTTGAATCCTTTTCATGTCCATTCTCACGGGTAAGCATGGCTAGTTACCTATCCCCAGAAGTACACGGAGACCTGAGTTGAGCACCCACCAGCACAAATCCATGGGGTAAGTGTACCAATACCTCCCCACAGCATACAAAACTCAGAGCAGCTAAGAGGTGACTGCTGCGACCCTGCAAAATTCAAAAATTTTGATGCTGCAAAATTCACTTGTTTGGTTTTTAGCGGCAGTAATCGTACTTGACAGCTTAGAATCTGTGTGCTTAAGCTTTTGTTCTTGACTAATGACAGCAGCACAAAAGGGATTATGTCAGTGTGACTGATTTCTGTGCGTTTACCCTATTGACGTCAGTGGTGCTCTATGGGTACAGCACACGTTCAGAGCTCCCATGGAATGTGAAGCAACTCATGAATACAAAAGTAAACACACTTGCAGATGACATCCCCCCTCAAGCCTCTGAGCAAGGAGGGCCAGCAGAAGCACGGGATGAATGGTATCCTCAAGCACTGATCTTCTCAGCCCCTGCATTTTGCTCAGCTATGCTGCAGCAGACGTTAAGCTCACGAGCCACATCATTTTCCCTTCACGTATATATTGGAGAATAACGAGCTTGAAATTTAAATGCATTCAAGGAGAGTTTCTTCCTTCTAAGGTCTCTCTCTGGATCAGCTTAGCGGAGCTTTTAGCATTACAGTGACTTTAATTCATTTTCCGAAAATTCCCTGAGGTGGGATTTGATGAAGATTTTAGCTCTGGCTTGGGTGCACGCCTAAGCTGATGCAGACAGCTGTTAAAAATCACTACATATACGCATATCCTAAGCATGCAAATGAGAAAAGAAAACTTTGATTTCCCCACTCTTTTTCTTTCTTGATTACAAATAAGCATTTATCAATTTGCATAGTTACCTATTTACTATGAATAGAGCAGCCTCATGGAAATATTGAGTTGCTATTGGACACAACATGAGTTATATTACTGTGAATTACACACTTTGGGTAAGAGATAGCAATAGGAGATTTGTTTGCCTGCAATGGATAGTAAAATGAGTTCATCTTAAATCTGTTGAAAGGTTTCAAATTCCCATTTCTTGAAGCATTTTTTCAGCTACTCCATGGTGGATTTCTTGAAAAGATATTCTGAAAGATAGAGAGTTTATGAATGGATGATGAAAAGCAGAGACAAAGCATTTGTTTTATGGGGGCAGATAAGATTATTTCTCCTAACTAATTCAAATGATAGACATTGCCAAAGACTATTTAAAACCACTGTGCAAGAGTCATAACATCTTTAATTATACTACAAATACCAGGTGGTGTTTCAAATATGTAACAGTAATGATTAACTGTGGAACTTATCATGTCTAATTTACGTCTTCAAAAGCTAACTGCAAGAGTTTCAAATATAGAACATCTGGTAAACGCAAAGTCTCCATAGGCAGAGGTAATTTTTCTACTAACCTATTGTTATAGAAGCCAGTAAGACAACCTTTTCCTTTTAAATACACTCTGACTCATGTTCATGCCTTTCTTACCATTATTCTCTTGATAAACTGTCAAATAATTATTACTAGTTATGTCCATAACTAATAAACTACCAGAGCGTGGCCAAACACTGTTTATGCAGCCCCAATGTTGTTGGTGAGGCCACGTAAGTGTGAGAGAGGATGTAAATCAGCCCTACAGCTCTGCAGTGGCCGATGATGTTGCTTTTTTCAGTGTAACCCTGCCTTTTCTCATGGCCACGTGAGAAAAGTCATAAATCCTATTTATCACTCACTTCACCTGCAGCTTTGCCATGCTGTCAATGTGCAGGAGCACTTTCAAAGGAATGTTTGTGTGGGAAACAATAAAATTAATCTATTTGCTCTGTCTATGTTGCAACGTTTCTGCTACCTCCTTGCTGAAGGGTGATCCGTCCTTACTTGTCCACTCCAGAAAGGTGGTTCATGGGTGTATTTTTCTCCCCATCAGAGTGCTCTGGTCAGGGTGAGGTATGCACTATTGGAGAGGGATTTGCCGTAAAGGATTGCAGAGACTTCCCTGCTGGTACCCAGAGAGCTTGTGTGAAACACCCCACGCTGTTTCAAGTCANGAGAGGGATTTGCCGTAAAGGATTACAGAGACTTCGCTGCTGGTACTGAAACACCCCACGCTGTCTCAAGTCCCATCAAAGACAAGAGAGTTATTTGTGAATTCAGCTACCATAATATTAAAACACGACTCTCTGCTAGTTGAAGCTGACTGTACTCTGGAAGGTAAAGTCAGAGTACCAGACCAAGAACGAGCTGGTGAAAGAGGCGAGGAACAGCTTTCATACGTCTGTGTGGTAGGTGACAAAGGGTGCCCTACTGACACAGCAGGGCCAAGGAACACTAAAGCTTGACTGTAAGGCCCATCTTCCTTCACATGTGTACTGGAATCACCCAATTTCCCATTGCTGTGAACTTGTATCGCTTATTCTCTGACCATGTTTTAATTAGTTCATACTGTTATCTCCATGGTAAGTGTGCATCTGCGGTCCAGCCATTAGTAACATCCCGTGTTCAACTTGGAGGGATCTTCTTCCCAGGGGGGACTGAAGACCTGCCTGTCACGTCGTCACACCATCACTCAGGCATGGGCAGCTCCTTGCGCACCCTCTTCCAGGCTTTGTGAGTGCCTCCTACCTGTCTGGCTTCTGCCACCTCTTGATCACAGATGAGGCCATCTTTCAAGACGGAGTAACCACTATTTTTCCTCTGCTTCTCTCTGTGTCCCCATCACAGCACAACTGAATGAGGACTGCTCCACGTTATGCCCTTTCAGAGGCTGATGCACCAACTGCAAATGGCTGGGATGCACCGAAAGGAGCCACATCCCTCTTTCCCAAACACATGAGGCTGGAAACAGGGCACCTTGCCAGTGAGGCAACCACCTCCAGGGTTAACTACCTTCCTCCACGCACTCTGCTTGCCAGTGGAGGTAGAGAGGGACTGGCCAAGTGGGTGGCTATTCTAATTGCACCAGTAAAAGGCAGAGATCACGCTGTAGGATTTCACTCCAGGATGCTACACACCAGGCAAGTGCAAGTAAAAAAGGCAAGGAGAAACATGTAGAAATTATCCTCAACGCTTTACCCTGCACACACTGCTGTTGTCAGTGGGGACTTCTTCAGGCGCTGCGTAGGGCCAGCAGTGCTGGCAGCAATGCCAGTGACAGGAGGGTCTGTCCCACACATCATTTCAATGAGGGCTGGCAAAAAGCAGCTGGCTACAGGCACCCTCTGGTTCTGCTGGCTGCTCCAGTCCTGTTGCACTTCCAGTGCTGTCAGTGTAAAAATGTATGATCCAAAGGACCTCAGTCTGCAGTGAAATAATATTTGAAAGAAAAAATAAAACTGTTAAAGGAAGTGCCTACATACCAGTGTACAAGAAAAACAGAGTTTTGAGGGAGACACAGTATCTTTAATAAACCAGATGTGAAAAATGGGACAATAGGCAAGTTTTCTGAAGCTATATAGCATGGATGGGCATGACTTCAGGCAAGATCAGAGCGGCATGAAAAACCTACATTTTATGAAAAAAAAAGAAGCAAGGAAGTAAATTCAGAGCTAGAACTGAGCTAGAGAATCACGAGGCACAGAAGAGGCTCACCACAGCATGGAAAGCTATCTGTGTTTCCCCATTTGGGATGTGAGGCATTCCTCCTTTGAACTGCCACTGTAACCTGGGCTCCCTGTCACCTACAGCAGAAGGAGGCTTGGGTTTAAGGAATTTAGATCTCACAGATACAAATGAACAAGGAACCAGTGACCCTGTGCCTGGATGGCAGTTATTTTCCCCAGCTGCCTGTCTGTCAAGTGCAGAAAGCGGCAAGTAGAGGAGGAGACGTTTCGGTTGCTGCAAGGAACAACCCAGCCCCTCCAGGAGCAGTTACAGTAAGTTCATTCCTCTGGAGTAGCCCCTGTTGAGTTTCACGTTGTGCAGACATTTTCTTTATGAAAGCCCCTGCTTTATCCTCCACAGGTTTATTCCAATTTGGTGGGACTCATCCACCCTGCTTGACTGAGCACTTCAGAAAATCAAACTTGACGTTAACTTCCCCTAAAAACACTGATGGTTGGTCCAACCTCCCTTGAGGAAGTGGGTGGAGGTCACATAGGTCGAAAGCCACGGAGAGGTTTAGACGCCTAACAGTGTCAGCCTGGGTCTGTGGCACCCTGTATATACCCCTAGAGTCTTTCATCTCTTCTCTAACCTTGGGTGCCCAAAGCACCTATTACTGGACAAAACTCATGCACTTATGAGATATTCGAACATTCACATAGATCTGTAGACTCTGGAGTAAATGCTCCTTCCATTTCCACCCCGGCAAAGCTGCTGAGACCCAGAGCAAAGCGTGAATGCAAATGAAGATGCTGTTTGACTCACGACGATTTGTGTCTTGACAGGCAGGGAGCAAACACAGCACACATTGCCCCATATAGTTCCAAATCTACAAAAGCAAACAAACAGAATCAGCCACAAAGGGATGGTGAAATGGAAATGGAATGAAAGTTTGCCATGCTCATTGGAAAAATCAAGACCAATGAAATTGCCTGCCTGCCGGTTTAAGCCAATTTTTCCAGTAATGGTGTCTTTCATACTCTGTTCAGGATTAAGTTCCCAAATACAAGGAGACACAAGACCATACTCTCTGAGGATCACTTATGATGAGTGGTCAGAATATGCAGGCTGTGAATCTGCTGCACTACCCTGCCAAGTAGATCCATCTCCTCCTCCATCTGTCCATAGGATTGAGTGATTTGGCCCAGGGCCACGAGGTTTCCAGACATGCCAGTGAGTCTGTAGCAAGGGCAAAGACCCAGGCAACTGGTCCAGTCCTCCTTTCATCCAGACAAAGCTTCCATGTGGAAACATTTCTGAAAAGCCAACTGTGACACAAATAGCAACTGCATCAACTAGAGATGATGAAAACTAATAGCCAGAAAAGGTTTCTCCACATAAAGATCACTGTTAAATTCAGGCTCTGTATATAAATGAAACACGACTGTTGGCTAAGTCTACTGTTTAATGAAAATCACCACGCTGCGTTGAAGCCCTCTGAAGAATATTGCTGAGCTTATCACACAGACCCTCTTCAGAGGTTTCTTCAAGTAAAACGACATTTTAGAAGGGACCGTACAGCCAGACTAAGCAGAGGAAAAACCGATATAAAAACATAAGATAAAAGCAGATCTGTGTGTACATATGAGATAAAGAGAGATGTCACCCTTGGAATCATCTCTCATAACTGGATAATTCTCTAAGTTGTTCTGAGGAGCCACTCAGCATTTTGGACTCTGGGGTGTGTCCCTTGGAAGGTGGACCTGAGGTGACATTTATTTGCTAAAATGCTGTCTAATTATGAAGAACAGACATAGAGGCCCTGTGTCCCTGCATACCTGACATGTCTGATTCCCTGCTTTTTATTCAATGTACCAAGAGAGATGCTGGATTGCAGTGGGTGAGTTACTGGAGAGGGAGAGGAAAAAATGAAGGCAGGACTGACCCTTCCCAGGGCAGTCCAGTGCTGCCTCAGTGCGTGACAGGGGCTGTGCATCCCCCCCTCATGCTGATGACACATATAGTCCTGAAACAGATCCACCCACCCTCCTTGGGCTTTCCAAATGATCCATGTTTGGGGCAGAGACTCCCATCATTTTGGCTCTCTGTGGCTTTCTGCTTTTCTGACCAGGGAGGGGCAGATGGTGTGTGGGGCAGCAGCCTCAGGCAGGATCCACTTACCACCCAGGTACAGCAGCTACGTGCACTTCTCTTGAAAATGTTCTTGCAAAGGCAAGATCAAAAAGAGAAGAACGCTGCTCAGGCAGAATAATCAAGGTGAAAGGTCAACTTCAAAAACAGGAAAACAGCAAGAAAGCTAGGGAGTATACCAGCAAGCAGAATGTCCAAATAGAAAATTAGGCAATCAAGGTGGCAGAGCAATCAGCTGAGGCCACGGGCATGATTGCCAGAAGGCACCACCCCACAAGTCTGAAGGGTTCAAGACCCTCAGTAGATGGGAACTGCCACGGCTGCACTCATGCTGAGATGGGGGCTTGCCCATTTATTCCTAAATCCTACACACCGATGTTTATCTGACAGCGTTTTTAAAGCTGAAATCCCAGTATTCTCCATGTCTTTCAGAGAGGAATTGTCAGGCTTTATACCAGTTTGTTAAAAAAGACCAGGCAAAGCTTAAAAACTTAAGCATTGAGACAAGAAGGAAGTATGCCTTGTTCAAAGGGCATTTGGCTGTTTAGAAATCAAGGGAAAATTTCCATGTTCTTAGTTCCTCCTCTGAAATATGTTGCTTTTTTCCCTTATTACTTCCTTGAAAGGGAGATAAAGATTTTAGGTATTGTCTGCAGTTCTCCTTCTCATATAAATACTTTCTACTTCCTACATTTATTTTCTATTTACTGAAGCAGGATATAATTGCAGTTATTGTCTGTTTAAACAGGATAAATATAGACTGTACCATGTAGTATTATGTATACTATAAATACTACACTAAAAATAACATATTTATTATTTCCCTCAAACACGTAAGCGTCGTACCTTAACTTCAGCCCCAAGGGTTAGTTTCCAGCAACTTGTTATAATTGTGTAGAGTGAGTGTTCAACAGAGGGAAGGACGCTGCAAATGCAGGGTGAGCCCACTTGTAATCATGGCTTTTAGGAGCTGATGGAAGTTTGACTGATTGAAGAAACTCTGAGGAGCTTTAGTGGTTACGGGACCACTGACAAGGCAGCACCTCTTCTCAAAGTCCAGATTTTATTACGTATTTGTATTTATTATGCATTATATATCACCATGAACGACAACAAATCTGCAACCCTCACTCCTTCAGACATTTCAGAAATGACCTAGCCTGTGCTTTTCTCCTGGAGTCCCAATGTCGTAGGAAGAAGACGTAGTTTGGGAAGGAGCCATAAAAAAAGCAGCAAAGCAAGACCCACAGCAGTTCTGTCTATCGATTCCTACAATGTTATGCAGGTCTAACTATCATTTGTCTTTTTAACTCGGTCAAATTCTCTTTGAAAAAGCAAATCCTATGAACAAAGAAATATTGCTGTTCTAGTTACACTGGTGTACATGTCGAGAGATAGGTCACATTTGTTATTGGTTAGGCTTATACATTACTTACTCCATTTCATCAATAGCCGTGCCAGCGCACGCAAGAATAAAAATAAATCCTAATGAACACTACAATGACAGAAAGCAGTTGTACTGAAGTGTGGGACATGCTCCAAGCAATGAAGAATGACTGAGGGAGGCCAAGGAAAACTGGCAAATGCTTACTAACTGACCCAGAAATTCTCCATGAGGGTGTGGAAGAACCCACCTCTGCTAGAAATGCATGAAAGGAAGGACTTTTAGGGCTCCAGACAAGCCATACAGGCACTGTGGACTTAGATTGGGAAAAATTGACAGTGTTGTGCAGAATCTTGCAGTGAGTCAGAGACAGTTCACTTATGAGCAGTAGACAGCAGGATACAATTCCCCCAACACTGAAACGCCCAGCATTTCATCATGGCTCCCCAGAGGCAGGATCACAGAAGTACAGAATGCCAGGGGTTGGAAGGGACCTCTGAATATCACCCAGTCCAACGCCCTGCCAGAGCAGGGCCACCTTAGAGCAGGTTACACAGGAACCCATCCAGGCGGGTTTTGAATGTCTCCAGAGACGGAGACTCCACCACCTCCCTGGGCAGCCTGTGCCAGGGCTCTGCCACCCTCAGGGTAAAGAAGTATTTCCTTATATTCAGAAGGAATTTCCTGTGTTCCAGTTTGTACCTGTTCGCCCTTGTCCTGTTGCTGAACACCGCTGAAAAGAGTCTGGCCCCATCCTCTTCACACATGCCCTTTAGATATCTATAAGCATTGATGAGATCCCCTCTCAGTCTTCTCTTCTCCAGCATAAACAGAACCAGGTCTCTCAGCCTTTACTCATAAGAAAGATGCTCCCGTCCCTTGATCATCTTTGTAGCCCTCCACTGGACTCTCTTCAGTAGTTCCCTGTCCTTCTTAACTGGGGTGCCCAGAACTGGACAGAGTAATCCAGATGTGGCTTCACCAGGGCAGAGGATAACCTCCCTTGACCTGCTGCCCATGCTCTTTTTAATGGTATTTTTAAAGTGATATTACTTTACATTTAAGAATCCAGTTCAGTAAAGCACTTAAGCAGATACTCAATAGTAAACAGACAAATCAAGCACACCTTTCTGCACAGGGGGGCTAAATCTGCTCTGGACCATACTGCAAGGCACTCCCCTCTCAGCAGCACAAATATAACTGTTGTGCCTCTGGCTGCCAGCTCTTCCCTCTCCATCCCCAGGGTTCACAGGACTTCATGTAAAGTCCAGTGCTGAAGTGTCAGCATGAAAGGAATCCCTTTCCAGAAGATCAAAAAATCCATCCTGTCTCACCTTGCTTTCTTGCATGCTGTCATTCTCGTGATTGCTCCTACTGGCGTAGCTCCATTGTCTTAAAATAGACCATCTCTGAAAGGGCAGTCATTAGAGTCAGCAGTTTATTTTGAATGGAGAGAAGTACCAGGCATTGCAGGAGCCCAACAGCTTCTTCTTTTCAACCCTGCCATCAAGACAAATCTTCTGAGTACTTTTCGGTGCCGAACATCTTTCTGGCTGAACTGATTCTCCTGTCATTTTCCTTTCATGTTTCCAATTAGAGGAAAGAATTTTGCTCAGCATTTCCTGTCATGACTTTTATTGTCACATCTTTTGTATATGGGCACCCACCTATAAACCTGAATATTGCAGGCTCAGATAATTAGTGTAGTATGACAGAGGCTTTCTTTAGGAGTCTTTCCATCTCCTATATTCCGTGCCAGGGAGTTTTGTCCACTGTGTTGTAATCTTGTTTCTTATGGCACTTCCCACAGTAGGAAATAAGTGTCCTGAGAATTAATAGGAGTCTTAAGGAGATTAAGTCATTAGGGCCTTTGCTAAGTGAACACAACATTATTCACACACTTAGAGTTTAGCATGTGCTTAAATGCTTTTTAAAAGTGCAGCTGAAGGAAGCACACATCTCAGCCAAACACATGCTGCATAATTAGAGATGAAACAAATTTATGCCCCTTCCCGGGCACTGAGATAAATATGACCTGCTGTCTCACCCCAGCTTTCTATGCATGTATATGACTTCAGTTCTGGCCTCCCATACGTCCTTTTGCAATGCTACCTCTCACAGTCACCATTGATGTATTCTGTGAAAAACAAAGTAAGCGCTTTTACTAAGGCAGAGAATATTCCCTTCCCTGGGCTGATTTCATCTTTTCATCTCCAGTTCACCCCACCACCTCATTTCCAACCAGCACTTTAAAACAAACCCTGCTCGGAAAGCTATTTTTAAAGTGCTCTTCCTTTTTAAGGTTGTTGCTGCTCAGGTAATTTTCCGTGTCACTATGACGTTGACTGAGAGCAGCGCAGGGCAGATGGGGGGAAGGAAGCAAGGACGCTAGGTCAGTACCAGGACTCCTCTGCGCCCCAAGGACAAGCCAATTATAGCTTTCGGCCATGCCTAGGGGAAAGTCAGTAAAAGATGTAATAGTAAAGTATTTCTTTTTAGTTGCGAAGATAGAAACTTCTTTAGCCTGGCAGGAAATTTTTAAGCATCTGTGTTATAGCAGAGCTGTAAATACACGCAGAAATGCTTCCACACCTGCAGATTACTTTGCCCACAGTTCAGCTCCTGTAAGTGGCACAGGAACATGCAGCAGTGACGGTCTACTTGCTGCCACTTTTTCTGCATGGCAGCAGATGAAGATACAATGCAAAAGGTGGATTCACCTGACCCTTAGAAGCTACTCAGAAAAAAACCAGAAGGTTTCTTGGAAAAGGTTTGCGGCTTTTGTATCTGTTTCCATTACGATGACTTCTGAGCCTGAACACTTGCTCATGATTTTTCTAGTCTACTAGCTCCCCTATTTTATCTCAGCTCTTGTCAAGAAGTTTGTGCCAGTGTCACTTGGCAGGCCTGGCCCTTGGAGGGAGCTCTTCCTTCTCCTGATGACAGCTGCTGTGGCCTCTTCCACTGCCAAGGCTTTTCAAGATGTGAAGACGGGGAAACTGGCTAAAATGTTGATCGAGATTTATTCAGCAGTTATTATCGCAGAACCACAGACCTGCACAGGCTGGAAGGGGCCTCCCGAGGCCGCCTGCCATGACCCCTGCTTAAAGCTGGGCCGGTGAGAGCAGGTTGCTCAGCAGAGCTTCAGAAATCTCTGGGTGAATATTCAGCAGCCTCTCTGGGCAATGACAGTCTGCTCCATTGTTTGGCCACTCTCACAATGAACACTGTTTTCCTTATATCTGATGATAATTTCTTCAGTTCCACCTTGTGGAAAATGTGCCCACTGCATTTTGTTGTAGCCCTGACCACTGCACATTATTGTAGCCATGTCCACTGTGCTGCTGAGAGTTTGGCACCACCTTCTCTACACCATCTCTTCTGACGACCCTTTGCTGGGCCCCAACATGTTGATGACTCTCCTGTACTGGGAAGCCTGAAACTGAACCCAGTACCCTGGGTGTGCCTCCCCAGTGCTGAGCAGAGGGGAAGACACACTTCCCTTGGCCTACTGGCAACGCTGGCTGATACAGCCCAACACACTGCTGCCTCATGTCCCACTTGTTGTCCACCAGGATGTCCAGATCCATTTTTGCAGAGCTGCTTCCCAACCAATCAACCCCCAGCCTGCACTGGGTTGTTCCTCCCCAGGTGCAGGACTTGCATTTCCTGGTGGTGAACACCATGGGATTCCTGCCTACTTATGTCTCCAGCCTGTTCAGGTCCCTCTGCACAGCAGCCTGCCCTCCGGCAAATTGACCAGGTCNGATCTTAAGGTCCCTTCCAACCCTGAGAATTCTATGATCACTTGTCTCAGTTTGATATAGTCCACAAAATTGCTGAGAGTGCACTCTGTCGAATCATCCACAAAACTAGTAAAGTCAAAGTGTTGGCCCCAGTGTCGTCCCCTGAGGGTTGTCACTAGTTGGACTTTGCAACACTGGTCACATCCTTTGAGCCTTCATGGTCATCCAGTTTTCCAGTCACCACCCACTGATCTAATCCATATCTCACCAGTTTGGCTGCATGGATATTGTGGTGGATATGTGCTAACGTCAAGGCAAACAGCATCCCCTTCTAAACCAAGATGGCCATCTCATTATAGAAACCATATAGGCTGATCAGGTGTGATTTGGTCAGTCACGTTCTTGCCCTTCACATGATCAGAAATTGCTTTCAGGAGGATTTGCTTCATGATCTTCCAAGGGGCTGAGGTGAGTCTTCAGTAGTAAATGTAAAAAGACTCTCAAAACATTTCAGATAGAGAATAAAATGCCAGTTCCTGGAAAAGAAGCAACAACTTTGTCCAGAAATACACCTGAAAAGGTGGCCTAGAAAAAGGCAGGGATTATTGTAGAGCCTTTACGGGAACTGGGGATGAACGAGAGCAACAAAGGGACTGCCACCAACACAGCGGTGGTGTGAGGGGTGCTGCACTGAGAGTCTTTCCCACTTGAACTTCCAATGATGAGACATCAGCCAGCACTGCCACAGCAGTCCTATGCGTCTCCACCTCTGCACTACGTCGGTCTGTAACCCTGGACGGTGAGGTATTGGTCAGATCAGGAGCAGCAGGTATTCTGTGCTTAACTAAAAACCCATCTACTTTTAATGCTCAGGTGTTAATTTACAGTTGTTAGTGGCATTGGTGGGCTCTAGGGTGAAATGTATTTAGGGCGAGTGGTGAACCATTGGACTGCCTTCGGATTTTAAGAAGCTGTTCATCTGCCTGCAGTGTTTCCTTCCAAGGATACTCAATTGAATTTTCTTTTTTTCTTTTTTCTTTCTTTTTTTTTT
>VXBO01010937.1:0-15860 GCA_013400135.1 Rhinoptilus africanus | reverse complement strand
TTTTTTTTTTTTTGCCTGGAAGAACAATAAGTACTCGCAATCTGTTCCTGCTCATTGTGCTTCTGGTAGCCAAAAAAATACACCAAAAATACCATGCATCTGTGCATAAAGAGTACTAATGGTATTGCACTGCGTGTTGTATTTTATCAGAATGAAATACAAGTAGGTCAAGAAGCTCATACAAACAAAAATGTTTTAATAGTTTGTTCCCTTTGGAAACAGGTATTTTTTGCTAAGAGTTACCTGCTTTCTTGTTCTCACCTTACAATATCAAACAACGCTATGGCAAAGAGCCAGGCAGGGCACAGTCCAGTACAGGCAGCGGGAAGGAGCAAAACAGCACCCCGTGGAGCTAGGCAGAGACTGACATTTTTATTATCAGCGCTAGAGACAAAGTCCCACTTCCTGTCGTATATGACATACTGACACTTTAAGCATGAATGTTATTGAATCTCCTGGATTAAAGAAGATTTCAAAAAAGCATGTGTAGGAGGAACAGATTCAATAGACGGCATTTTCATCCTGATTTGGTATTAGGGACAGAGGACGGCAGGATGGTTTTCTTAGTCCTGGTTTCACACAGAACATGGCCATGTCCCCAGCCCTTCATGGTTCTGGTACATGTCCGTCTTCTGTCTGCATCTTCCTTCTAGCAACCTTGAGGGAAAAAGTGACATACATTACAGTTTAAAACAGTTGCAGTAGTAATTAGGAGAAATGGAGCCCTTCAAAATAACATGCAACCATCCAACTCACTGGCATTCATTTTGGAAATGGGTGATTTTTATGAATGAACAGTGATTCATAAAGCCTGATCCAAAGCTTGCTGAAATCAAGGGAATATTTCTTCGGGTTTCACTGCGTTTGGGTCAGCTGTGTGATAGGCTAAAGGGGTTTGTGCACACCCAGTGAGAGCGTGGCGATAATTAAAAGCTTATCTGCAAAAACTGGGTCTACGAGATCCTGTTCTAAGGGACATCTTCTTGCCCTTGTAAGATAGTCTGCTGCCTGCTTTTCTGCCTGAACAATGAAATGAACCTGATGGATTAGCTACTATAAGAAGTATAAATACTCTCCATGAAAAAATAAAGCCTGCCATTCCCTGATGTTTTCTGTTGCTGAATCCTTTAATAACTGAGACTGCTCTGCCAAGAAAAACTTGGAGGCTCTTTGGCAACTTATTGCAGTGTCTGAAAGCCTACCTGTTACCCGCTTGCTACAACCTTTAACACCAACTCACAGTGATCTCAGAAATTACATAGGGAACGAGCAGATTTGTGTGTGTTCATTCTATTAAAATTATTGCTGCGATAGAAGGACCATCTGTCCATTTAATCGGAGGATCTGCTTTAAAATTACCCAATTCAATTCTCAGTTAAGTATGCATATAATTTGTTCTTTCAAAAAAAAACAGAGGGAGGACTTTTGGCGTTTTTTCCCCCTCAAAATAGGATAAGGAGAGCCTTTTCTGACACCATTTTGTCCTGTTTTCCTATGCTGTAGTGCTGTTAGTGTCAGTGGGTTTGGTTGTTCATAATTTACCCCTGTTCAGTGGAGACCAGACCTGCTGAGGGCTAAGCCTGGAGTACATTTAATGACACCTGTATTAAATGGTCCTTGCCATCCCCTAAGGATATCCCAGACTGACTCACAAGGGCTTACTAGCCTAACAAAGGCGATGCTAACATTGATCAAGCTAGTGGAAGGAAAGCTACAACCATGAGCCCATTCTCCCCTCAGAAGATGCTGTTTTGGACCTTTCAATCACAGATGATTTGGGCAGGATTTTCTGCTGCAGATCTCCTGGATTTGGGGGCAGCAAGGCTACATCTTTATTTAAAAGTAATACAAGTCAGGGTCAAATGCCCCAAAGGCAAATAGCACTGCACAGTTTATACCCATCAGTGCAGGGTTTCTTCTCTGCTCCCCTGAATCAAGGTGGCCTCATCCAGGGTCCCCATGGGGAACCAGTCCTACTTTGCACCCTCCCCATTGCATGTGCCAAACCTCTTCTGGATGCACATGAGTCTCCAGAAGACAGTCTGGACTGCCAAAAGTCTTCTGCAGAAATGTTGTCTATTGTTAAGATAAATGGCCAGCCTAGACAAGCCTTTAAGAAAAAAGCTGCTCTGAAATATATGGTAGGCAACTGGAAGATGTTTTCTGGCTTCTGTTCTATCTTCATTCTGTGCGGAGGTGCTTATTACCATTTACATACAACTTCAGCTTGTCGAACTGCAGTTTGTCTGATTCTCAAATTAAAACGGACAGTGGGAATATGGCCATTTTCCCAGCACACAGTGCAATGCCAGCCATGTGTTACAAACAGTGTTGATGCTCTAATTATGCAATAATTCAAATGGTTGGGAAGAAAAAATATAATTAGCTCATTAAGAAACAGAAAATCTCTCCTGTCGGGCCAGACATGATTTATCAATTTCATCATTCATGTCCAGCCAGGCAACACAAAGTGTAAACTTTATTTTCGTTTGGTTGTAGCCTACATAAAGCACGTGAAAACCTCAGGTGCAAAATTTACCAACATGTAGTAGGCTACTAGGTAAATGAGGCTTGGTTCTGGTTATTACTAAGCTCTTTTTTCAGGCTTAGATCCATGATCTCAACCTCAAAGATCCGTCTGGTTTGATGCAGATGCTGCCTTCTGTCAGGGTGTCCCTGTGGCTGCAGGACCCACACAGTACATCCCCTGCTCCTTGTCCTCCCCACACCTGCCCACAGCACTGGTCGTTCAAAGGGATGCGAACCCCCTGGTTCACATCCCCATGCGAGATAAAGCAAATACAGGAAAAGCTTATAGTAACCCCTTCATGCACAGCCTGAGCAGATGTCAGAATAAGCATTCTTGAGAAATATATATTTTATTTCAGAANTTGCTGCACCCTCTCCAGCAGTTCCTTGTCCTTCTTGAGCTGGGGAGCCCAGATACACTGAAAGGTGTCAGGGCTGACCATTCCCTTCTTGAACACAGACAAAGATGAGAGGAGTTGAAAATCCACATTTCAGCTGAGTGCCACATTTGCTTTTCTACAAAACATCCAGTTATGATTCTTTTAGCTGGTCAAAATTCAGAATTTTTATATGGTGGGTAATTCTGACATTTAAAAGGAAAAAAATCAAGTGTCTTGAAAAGTACTCATCTGAGGTTGAGTTTCCTTGAGCAGTGGGACCCTAAGAAAAATCTCACACTCATTACTTTCCCTCCTTCTCTGCTAATAGAGATGTCCTCCTACGGAGTGTTTCAATTTCCCTGAACAGGAATTTCTTAACAGTGAATGATGGTCTGACAGAAAATGTACAACCAGTTTACCAATTTTAATAACACCAAAGTAAAAGTATCTCTCCAGCAGAAGAGCAAGGTTATTTCTGCCCTCAGCTTTCCCTGCAGAGGAGAAGGGAAGGGTTTTGTACTGTTCTGTACCTTAGGGCTGTGGTGCAATGCCAGGTATTTTGATGGAAATATCTCTCTTCTGCACTAATAGAGCTTGTGCAGTCAAGGCCTGTTCAACCCTTGATTTTCGCACTAATCTAACTAATCATCACATCAATGAGTGATGAGGAAACTTCTCACTGGGCACTTGTTTCAAAGGGAGAAATGCCAAACTTTTCTTTGCCTTCTGTCACTGCAGGAGGAATAACACTGTCACTGACCAGGCAGTGGGGGACACTGCTTTTAATCCACTGTGCAGAGGGAGCAGAGGTGCGTAATGCAGGTATAATTCAGGGTCCCTCTCCTCTCATTAATATTTGGCTGCTTAAGGATTAGCTGTGCTTGGCCAAATGAAAATTACCCGGTATTAGTGAAGCACCTTCACCTGACAAGCCATGATTCACTGAATGCAAATGGTAAAACTGTCAATAAAATCCTTCTGCTAATATCAGATGAAAAGCTCTGAGCGCCAGGAGGCCATGGTAAAAGACAAGAAAAGTGTTTCCCACCATCCAGGGACAACAGAGGAGGCAGCAGATGCTGGCTGAACAACTGTGGGAGTGCAATACTTTTTGAAGTGGGATGTCTAGGTGGGAAGAAAACAGTGCAAGTGAACCCACCGCCAGAAGGTTCAGCAGCATCTGCAGACTCTGGTATGTGGTGCTAAGGCCTCCTTCCCCATGTGAACCCCCAGCTTTCAGACCTTAGCCTCCCATCTTGGTTCCTCACAACTCCAAAGAGCAATTGGGTTGTTCATATATCTACATCAAAGTTTAGAGAAGCATGACGTGAACATCAGGAACTGAAGGAAAAGTATGTCAGTGATGTTGGAGTAAATAAATGGCCCAGATGATTGCTTTTTGGCTTTGCAGCTCACCTGCATCCCTGAACGCTCCAGGCAGGTCATTTCTTGAACCAAGAGTGAGAGCTAACAGTGACTGAGTAGAAAAACTCTCCAAGAACTCCTGAGAAGACTGCCAGCTCCAAGTCATGATCCAAATCCCAAAATCAGGGGGCAATCCTTAAATAATTTTCGAAGTAAATAATGCTTGATTCTTTTTCTCTCTCTTCTGTGTCTTCACAGCACACGTGACTAAGCAGCTCTCTGCAATTCCATTGCATGTCACGTAACTCCTCTCACAGTTACATCTTGGGGGTGGAGGGGTTAATTGTGTGACCACAATTTGACCGCATAATCGTAAGACTGGATGAAACAGGACTTGAGCAGAAATGCTGCATGCTATTCAAACTTCACGATAACACGAGGAGAGCTGGGCACACTGCTGTGCTATCTCTGGGCAGCAGAGCGTTTGGGCAGGAATAGCTCAGCACGCCCACAGCAGGTGACAGTGTCAGCACTTTCTTTGAGAAGCAGAGAGCGATTTTTGTGTTACAAAGAACCATGTCTGGCAACTTTTTCAACCATTTTTACTCCATCATAAGCTGAGTTTCAAAATGTCTTCAAGAAATGGGTTCAGCTTGCCTGCTGCAAAATGTCACCAACCCCTGGCCTATGATCCACACCAAGCACTGAACCCTGCGAGCCAGCTGTCCCGCACAGAGCAGAGCCACATCTGGGGGCATCTATTCCAACCTTCGATCAAGAATTTCCCCCTAGGGCAGTGCCAGGGTCTGCCACCTCTGCTGGGAGCATCTCTGTGGAGATCTACCTTGTTCGGTAACATCAGCTCGTTTTTCCTCTGTCCCCACTTGTTGGGGAATTTTTATGGTACCCCTTGAGGCAGCTCCACCATAGGTATTTCCACCAGTTGGACAAACTCACCCTCCTCAGGGTCTTCACAGGCAGCACTGACCCTGTTTTTAATCAGCATCTGTACCAAGAAATGCTGAAATGTCACGGTCTGTTGTGGAGAACCAGGTCACCACCTGGTAATCCCTCCCTGTCATCAGGAGTACAGGTGAATACAGAGCTCACCACTGCCCACATCCACAGAGGTATGAAAGGCAAAAGTTTGGAGGGAGGGGAGGCAGTTCTAGAAGCCCTCTGCCCTCTTTGAGGAATTAGATCATCTCTGTGGTTCATACCATTTTAAAATATTAGTGTAAAAGTCCTTAAAGACCAACAGCACCACATTTGTGGTCAGATCACAGACAAGCGTAAAACACAGCAGGCGAAGGACTCCCTGCTGAGCCCTAAAGCCACGTCTCGTATTTGCAGTGAGTTTACCAAATCAAATCACAGGGTAATTTAGAGAAACTGCTCTCTGATGCAGTGGAGCGTCTCGCATTCAGCTCTGAGCGAGGAAGGGCTGTATACGATGGTACTGCAGGCAAGGCTCCAAAGAGCAGTGCAAAGCAGGTAATAAAAGTGCACCAAAGCGCCAGGAAAAATACATCTCAAGTCAGCTGAGTGTGTGAATTGAGAAATAGACTCCGTTTACAAGGTACAGCCAAGTTTGTGACTGCAATTGCAGGTAAAATAGTCCGCTACAGAAACAAATAGGATCCTGCTTGAGAGATTTGCAAATCACATACCCAATCTTCAGCAAGCCCAGCAAGCTAAATTGGATTTGGACTTGCTGAGAAATCTTTAGAGAAATTATGTTTTCTTTTATTTCCCTGTGGATATACATTTTCACTGCTCTACCTCCCACCGTCTACCAAGAGGACAGATAAGAACGATTGTCAATGAAGTGTGATGCTGTGAGCAACACGGGAAAAAGAAGCTGCTGCCTCAACAGTTATGCTGATGTGTGCCTGCGAATTCCCATCAGATGTGGCCGTAACAGCACTCTAAGATGTTTCATTTTTTGCATTAAGATGTTTCATTTTTTGCATTAAAATTGATTGTGTACCAAGACTTGCAACAGAAGTTTTCAAATTGGCCTCTGATTTGGGGCAAGTTCAGTTGCACACTTTTGATAAACGTTGATATGCCTCACTGATGCCATAGGTAATATTTTGCCAAGAAAAGGACCAGGTTGTTTTTCTATGACAGGTTCTGGACTGTAAAAGACCCTGATTCAGGATGCATTTTGATCACCATCTGTGCATGCCAAAAATCAGAAACACCCAAAAGGAAAAAGATGAGGGAATATTTTATTAAGTTATTTTGTTTTCTAATCACTGACTTTGGAAGAAAAATAGCAAGAGAAACTACACAGTAATGTTCCTTGACAAGCAATGCTATTACCAGCAACAAGGAGATATTATTTATTGACCGTAGCTAGAATGAATAAAGCTGCTCTGAAGTGGCTCTGCTCTCTGATACAATAATAACACTTACAACAGCAGATGGTTACTCAAAATTTCCTCAGGCTACCAGAAAGAAAGGCTATGTTTTGTCACCTTTCTGTGCAAGACCATAACGGGAAATGACAAGAAGGTCTGTAACGCTGTGTTACTAGCAGTTAGGCACTCTCTGCTTCAGGTTGAGTTTTCCAGCACCAGCTCAGTACAGTCAGCCAGAATTAAAATTGCTTGAGGGAGAGGTTGGACTTCTGAAACACCACAGTCGCAAACACTTATTTGCTTTTTTATATGATCACTTGCTTCGAGGGAAGACCTAAGGCTTGGATTTTCAAAAATGCTTATTTAAGGTGCATTAAAATCCACAGGAATTGATACTGGTCATCTAAAGTTGCAGACCCCTTCTGCAGAGGTAACTTGGCATTAACTTTCACCAAGTACTCCTTACTTTTTGCTGCAATTACATGTGGACTGTTTTAGAGAGGGATTTGTCTGCATTTTCTGATAATTATATTGTATTTTTATTACTAATTTGTCTGGCAGCATTCTGTAAATGTAAATTAAAACAAGACAGATTATTCTTTTAAATGGAAATTTCATAGTCAAATTACCATGACAAGAAACTGAAGGTAGTGATGCTTCCTACTTAGACCAAATGTCACATTGCCGAGCAAGATGAAACGTTGCACAGCGATGAACAAGCAAAGAGAATTTGTTAGTGAACTGGCAGTCTCCTCTTTCTTGCACAGTTCCTAACTCACAAAGCCACATTTTAACTGTTTAGCCAAGGAGGGTTGTAGGCAGAGTCCTGCGTGCTCAGCAGGAGGAACAACTCCTCTTCCTCCTTGCCTTTCATGGCTGGGGCTCAGAGACATCCCCTGCCCTGCTCCAGATGATCCTCCAGCAGCTCCCTCTCGGAGGTGCTGGGGTCTGCAGAGTCCCTGCAGGAAATGTGGGAGCCTTCTGGTCTGAAGTTATGGCCAAGATGAAACTCCATAGGTAGTTCCTTGCTCCTCTTCATTTCTCTCCTCCATATCCTTCTGTTTTTTCCCCTTCCAGCTTTTACTGCCTTCCTCTCTGTATTTTTTCCTTATGGTTCTTTTAATCTTTACATAACAATTTCCCTGGAAATACCATGACAGCTTTGGCATTTTAGTCAGCAGAAATCTGTGAGGCAATAACCTTGTCTATTATAAGAAAGAAAGCATGAAGGAGACAGATAATTTCATTTGCATATTTCTCCATTTTGCCCAATACTGTAATAACAGGGTCCAACAGAAAGTAAACGTTTTGTGCTTTCCAACCTGTCAATGCATTGTACAAAATTTATTGGGTTACACTGCACCAACTTTTTGGAAGAGAGTGTAAAAATAGGATTTGCCACATTCCAAATTAATTTATCAGAGAAAAGTATTATGATGGACTAACAGGGTGTTATGAACCATGACATCTACTCATTTAATGTCTTTTGTACTGCAAATGTGTGCCATGTAATTGTAGATATGCAAATATGAAAATATGGTAAAAGAAAGTTTCCTTCAAATATACCAAATGTGAGAGGAAGTAACAGCCCATTGCAGGTTACAGAAATATCAGCTGCAAGAAGAAGCAATGAAGACAAAGACTGTGTCCAATATTAACTGTGAACCTGAAGGTCTGCCAAGTCCTGGCAGCCTGAGGCCACTGAAAATGTAATGGCACTCCCCTGAGAAAGTCCAAATGAGCCAGCTGTCCTCAGGAAACTTCAAACACGGGATGCCGCCTACTACAGGAGTGCCTTTCACCCACCGTGGACACTGCGAGCCCGTCTGTGTGCACCCAGCCTGACATCTGCAGGGGAAAACCGTCACAAACATGAAACATAACTCTGGGAAGGTTAATGGGTTTGGGAGAGGGATAGAAAAATACCCTGAAAGCTTGCCTTACTGGAGTAGCGATGGAAGAGCCATCCCCAAAGAAATTCTGGGAGTAGTTTTCATCGGATGCACTCAGTTCCATTAGGTCTCAGAATACTGGAATTTTTAAAAGGTGGTAAAATATTTGGTGTATACCAGAGCAAAGCTAAGATGATGTTTCTGTGTTAATAGGTGATGCAAAATCCTCTATAACCCATGTCATGTAAGAAACTAACCTTCAGCATGAGCCACAGGATTTACAGATGAAATATGGAGCTCTGGATCTAGTTCTTAAATTCCAATACAGCGTTGAGTGTCAGCAGTGATTTGCCATCTGAATAAAACACCATTTGTTTTACAAGTGATAAACTGAGATTGACCAGCCAGGACAAGGCAGGTGGACAATATTTCCATCATGAAAACACTGGATTAGGATGCTTTTTGGTAACAATTTCACACTGGCACCACCTAGAAACTTCACTTTCTCTCCACTGAAGTGGCATTCCCATTCTCTGATATGAAGGATTTAGGAGAGTTTCTGGGTCTGAAATTATTCTGCAAGTCTCAGATCACTGCAATTAATGGTTTGGGAGGGATTTATAATGCCTTTGAAGAAAAAACTTATGCATTTAAGCTCTAGGATACCCTGAGATGTCATAAGAAAAGGAATAAACCAGTGAGATATTCTGTGAAAAGATGGAGGTACAGAGAGAAAACCTTAGTGTTTTGGACTATGGGAGCAGACCAAGATTTCTTTCTTTGTTTGACCCTGAATTCCAAAGCAGCAGTATACTGTCAACTTCCACTGTCAGCTTTGAAAGCCCCAAGGTACCAAAGCATCAAATGCAAATCACATGGGAACACTCAAAAGCACCAAAATTTCTTTGTCCTGGTGGGGCTCTGTTGATTTAAATGGAAATAATCTGATTTCATAGTGGATTTGGAGGAATCGGAATTGCTGCTTAAAGGTGGATTTGAGAGTTTTATTGAACAGTCGAAGGCCTCACTGAAAGAGCCCAAAGCAGAAAGTGAAAAAACACACCTTTGTCTCTTTAAGGTGTTCATAGCAGAAAACTGGCTTCCACATTGCCTGGCTTTGGGGCATGTGGGAAATTTAAAAAAGGGGTAATGAACTAACTGTATGAAAATAGAAGTGAGTCACATACTTTCTAAGCATGTGACTTAATAGAATACTGCTATAATACTCCGAAAGCTTTCCTGTCCTTTTTACAGGAACTATTTGTCCTTCCTTGATCCATTGAACAACGTTACACAGGAGGTATTATTCTAGATATTTCTTCCACTTTTCCTTCACTCTTCATGTGCTTTGAATTGATTCATGCTCCATGGCAGTTCCTGGAAATTAAAATATGAAGGAGAAAAATAGGTGCCAGACTAAAAATAACAGCTGATGAAACGTAGTTTAATATCCGTAGTTTAATTTCCATAGTTTAATACCCTAGTTACTGTAGCCAAAACTGCAAGTCCCCATAGATCAGCCTGCATTTTCACTTACCTTCGAAGGATGGGGTTCAGTCCACCTAACTCCAGCTGTCCCAGGTCACTAAGTGACTTCAATAACTCTTTTGATATCTAATGGGGATAAATAGATACCAGTAAACATGAATGCAACCCACCTTAAATCTGTGAGTCAAGAGAGGTTATTTGAATCACCCTCTGAAATTGTTCTCATCCACTGACTGCAGAAGAAGGCCGAGGGATAAGTTTAGCCCAGATACATGCGTTTAAGTAAAATATTAGATGAGATGAAGGCCAGCTCTCAACATGTTTGTGAACAAATACCAGGACAGAGGTGCTAAACATCTGTATTAATACCTTGGGTATCAAAATTCTCCTTCAACTCATTCCACACACATCTGTCAAGATCATCATCCACATTCCTTTGGGTCACTTTCACTGCGTGCGGGAACCTTTTCCTTTCTCTCCCACAGCTTTACGATATGAACATCCTCTGCTTTAAGACATGCTGCTGGCAGTTCCTCACTCATCTGTTCCTGTAAGCAATCTCCTCAGTCCCCTACGATACCCAATGAAGGATGATGCAAGCCTGATGGCCTGCATTTAAACTTTGCAAAAGGAGCTGCATAAATTTTTCCTCTGACACCCTTCAGTTTTCATTCCTGAGATCTCTTGGTTCCAGCTGCAACAAACCAAGCCAAAAGCAACTCCAATGTGTTGTCTGTGATTGCATGAGTATTTGTAATCTGTGGTATATGTCTGTGCACAGACAGATATACACACATTTATGCTTTTATATGCACGTGAAAATAAAAATTTAGCAAGTTTATTATAACAGTCCTACTTCAACAGACAACCCCATATGAGAGGGTCCTCACAACTGCATGGGTCCAGATGCAAAGATCTAGATCACAGCCAGCCCGTGCAGCCCATGATCCCCAAGACATGTCACTGAATTGTGTTTTTCAGAGGCAGGAATGTCTGCAGCTTTCGATGAGTCTGACTTTCTATATACACCCCACCCAAGAGGAGTGATGTGACCATTTCAGCCCATGAGCCACAGCAGGCATGATAAAATAGATTTCAAATTTAGAAAATGGCCACTGTTGATGAGGCTTGGAAAAAACCCACAAACCACCAACAAGCAGACATGACTGTGTTGAGCTCTTGGAGTTGAATGAAATACATACTCTGCATTAAAATCAAACTCCAAAACTGCTTTCAGGCTCTTGACCTTGAGAAGGAGGCTACCAAAAACGGAAGAAAGTAGAGTGCTTGTTTGGGATTTTTGCTCTCAACAGGAGAATGTTGCATTTGAGAAGCAGTAGGTGAGCTTTTGATGCTCTTAAAATTTCTGGTACTTCAGCATCTGACTTTCCTGAAGAGACTTGGCCATGAAAGTGCTAGCAGAAAAATACGGATACTTGCAAGCATATCAGGCAAGCAGACAGCTAACTCTTTACAAAACCTTGACAAATGAAACATTGAAAATATCATGAGACTTTTAAGAACTGGTAAATTGTACCAGGAATTGTAATCTGCACTGTTGCATCTTTTAAGAGCTCAGCAGGCAGCTCTTCCTGAAGCAAATGGGTTTAGTGCAGTGTTTCCAAAGTGCTGCAGATAATGTAAATGCAAAATGTATTACAAAAGTGTAACAAAGGCAAATAAGGGAAAAAAAAATGTGTTCAAAAGCTAACCAAAAGAGTACCTTTTACTGAAAAGATGCAAAGAAAAGTTTGAAAAGGCACTGAACTCCTTATGAGCAAACTTCAGAAATAGAACAGGAGCAAGGTGTAAAGACAGGGATGTTTTGTTAACTCGTAAGAAGGTGTTGACTTTTCATCCTTTACTATTTTAAGAGTAGAAGCATTCCCAACTGAGCCCTTTTTAACTGCCAGCATTAAAAAGTTCAGTGGTCTTAGTCCAGCTCTGTTACTCAAAATGGGCATGAGTAGATTTGGTCTCTGACTCAGCAGTGGTCAATACAAAACAGTACCATTGGAAAGGAAGGAATAAACTGGTCAATGTTTTCCCCTTCTTATGTTGATGGGCTTTCACTTTCCACGACATTCAGGTTAATTTTTGTAAGTGAAAACTGTCAGCTTCTAGGAAATTAGGTATAAAAGAAAATAATTCGGGACTGAATTATTTCTTAAAATGTCTCAGAATTGCTATTCTTAAAATAAATTGCTGGGAACTGTCCTTAAATACCAAGGCAAGCTTTACTGCTTATACTGGAAACATCTACAAATAAAAAGCTTGTGCTATCCTGTATCGAGACTCTAAATTTAATTATATGAGAGCAAAAGTAAATTTCCCCCAGTGTTAAATTAAAACCTTACAAATATTTATGCATGGTACTGGTAATGGCATGGAAAAATGGTAGCATATAATTAAATGCTTGGTGCAAGCTTTTAAAGATATTTCCATACAATATTTTTATGAAAGTTTCCTTGAATACATATAACCTGATTCAAGGAGACTCATATAAGACTCCTACATGTTACTGCAGCATGATTAAAGGTCATTATTGTTGTTCTTTTTGATGTTGCTATTCTTATTGTTACAACTGCATGTTGTCAGTGGCTGCACCTGTAAGGCATGCACAAGAAAGTCATAATCTAAAAATTTATTGGGGCCTGTGTGTCAAGACTCATCACCCATAAAAAATCAGTGTCGTAAGCAGTGTGTGTATCCAGGAGTTGATATCTGGCAAAGAAGCAGGATGGAAAGAAGTTTTGGAAATGCCAGTCCCTAAGAGTGTCATTTGAATGAATGGGCAGAAGAACTCCCAAATAATGCTAATGATGACAGATGGCAATCTGCAAGTTGTGCTTTATTCAACTGAAAGATAGATGATTACAAAAAATAATGTATCTTTCCAGAAAGCAGCATGTATGGGAACTTTACCTTACATCTTTTTTTCCCATCAGAAATTGAACCTGTGCCAATGATGCTGAGTTATTTTCTACTGTAATTTCTATCTTTACTGAACATAAAGTTGAATAGAAGTAGTCAAAACCATGTGTAAGGCAATTTTTCTTGCAATCTACCAAAGAGGCGCCCAAACAAAAGAGTCTAGTTAGCCATAAGTTGCTCCCTTTGTTCTTAACTTTGATCTCCATCCCTTTGCTTCCAGTTCCCACCTGGTCACTTCTAAGGTTTGTCCCCAAGGTCTTTCACTCTGACTTGCCGGCCTTTGAAAGCACAGTCCTTTTTCCAAAACTAAGCACAGCCTAGCATAGAAAGTTCTTTATGCTAATGCTCCATCTGTGTATTGGCTTGGCTATTCAGAAAATTTAGATACAGATACTATCCAAAAGAGCCACGTTTTCAGCTGGCTCCCATTTGGGGAAGAGATAACTCAGTGCTCATCCACACATTATCCTCCAGGGTCATTTAATGCCAAGGCAGGAATTCGTCTTCAAAGCATCTTTTGGACAAGTTGTCTGCATCACCCTCTGTAACTCATTCTCCTCCCAAACACTTCTGCCATAACAACAGGGAACGTTTTGGAGCTCTCAGTTAATACAAAGCTCACAGTGAGATGTCAGATGCATCTTTTCACTCACTGCCTTGCTTTCGACCGTGCTCACATTGTTAATATTGTAATATCTACTACACAGGAAGCCAACATCAGACAACAAGGAGAATTAATTATCACAGGCTTTGGGGCTTTGAATCAGGTACTATCTACAAACGTTTTTCGTCTGGAACAATCAAACCCTTGCAAGAAGACTCAAACATATCATTAAAGCCCAAGCAGACATTTTGAGGGCAATATCTCAGCAGCAGGTAGAAAAGTAACTTCTTTGGTAAGTTAGTTAAAAGGAAAAGATAAGAACATCCATCCAAGAGTGGTCCCTATTCAATAAACACGCCTGGAGTTCACCGCAAAACAACCTGGGATACAGGCTCAAAATGAAGTGATTTCACAGTCCTGGTGTGACGCTTTCGCAACCGATAGTGTAGTGACACCTGCTGATGGACACGTACATTGCAAATACTTGTAAGCTGAAGGGCTGGCTCACATCTACATTAAGCCTATTTTTTCTTCTGAGTCTGAATACAGCCAGCTTGCAGAACTACAGAATCACCAAAAGTGCATAACCACTGCAGCCCCCCAGCCATTCCCCTCAGCCTGTGCCTGCCTATACAACTCTTTGGCCACGACGAGCTCATTTGCTTTCTAAATTTAATGTCAACCCTTTTTTTTTAAGGGACTACAGGTCGGATCGTGACGGTGTGAGGGAGGACATGTTATTTTTCTGGACACGACACACAGTGATAATGGCACCTTATTTTGGCAGTGTCACAGCACAGAGGGCTTGTTTGCAAATGACATCCTGGGGATGTACCTCAAGACAGAACCAGGATGCAGAAACAAATTTGGAGGGCTCTAACTACTTGTTCGAACCTGAAAGCAGAGAGTCACTCTGTCCCACTGTTTGATGTACTCGCATGCATTTCCACCAACTGGATGTATGCATCTTTAACCGTGTGTTCAGGCTACATTTCTACATTTCCTTCCATTTATAAAGTGGAGCGGGAAGGATAGGAATTCACTTCAGTTACAACTAGGGAAGGTTAATTTATAAGCAGTCCTAATTTATATAGGGTCCTAAAGGTCTGGATCCCTTTTTCTGGCTCTACCACTGAGCTTTGCAGTGACCCTTATCAAGGCGCACTTCTGTTAGATCCAGTATGCTGTGACCTCCTTCGTGTCTCAGTCACATCTGTCACCTTCTCAGTGGTAAGTTCTTCTGCACTGCCTGCTTTGGGTCTGGGCAGGGAAAACTCTGCTGCTCAGGGTTTTTCCAAGCCCTATCCACTATAAAGAACAGTCCCAGACCCACTGAAAAACCAAGACTTCTCAAGAGGCAAGGGACCAGTTTAGCATTGGCAGAATAGCAAGTAATAACCAGTGTTATAATAGGACACTTTAGATCCCAGTGTTTGCTAAAAGTTTAAAGGCAATCAGCTCCAGCTATATTAATTCTATTCTATTTGACCCAATGATTGATTAAAATCAGTCAACAAGGAGTGCATAAAGGCAAAAAAACACCCCCTTGTTGTATGTCATTGGGCAGCACTTAGGGGGAAGTTGGTAGGTTGACATTCAGGCTGAGGGACGTCATGCCAATGTGGTTTTAGAATCTTACCTGAGCTGTGTTCCTCCACCACAGGCTTGATCACGGCTTGGGAGGCTCTTGTTTGGGAGCTGGTGCTGTAGGAAGCACGAGCACAGCAGATGCTCCTCAGGCTGGCTGGAGCTTCCTGGGATCCTGTAAGGCGCATCCCATGTGCTTTCACTGAGCACAGTGAACTTTCCTGACAGGAATTCTGCCTTCATCAGGGCATCTCCTATTTGTCTTTGGCCGCCTTTCGAATGAGGACGTAGAGTTGTGGTCCTTGGGGCTCCTGCCTTAGCCCAGAGCTGTGGTCCAGTCACATGCAGAGACGGGGGGCACTGCTGGCACTCACCAGATGCCCAGTTTTAGGCACCAACCCACCTCTTTTTGTATGTCCAGCTACAGACGTGGCAATGAGTGTAATACCACAACATGCAGGACATGCAAAATCTCACCTCTGTCTGTCCCTTCGTTTGGGTCTTTTGCCACTGTGCACCCCAGAAGGGGGTCAGCTTTTCTCAACCCAATGGCCAGCAGCATCCAGGGGACCTTGGAAACCCCAATTCTGACCTATTATGCAGAAAGTTAGTTCGTCACTGCAAGTATCTTTTGGCATATCACTTTGCACACACTAGTGTCCAGAGATGGCATTACCCTTGGATTTTCACAGTAACGTTTTATGAAGAAATTTGG
>VXBO01010936.1:504218-541608 GCA_013400135.1 Rhinoptilus africanus | reverse complement strand
CTCCTCTCCAACCCCGCTGCACAGAAAATGCCCTGGCCAAAGTTTCCAACAAGCCAGTGCTCCAAGGACAAACTGAGATGCTGGCATTTTTCTGGCACATCAAATCACCCCCAGAAGCCCTTATCTGAAGCCTGTAAAGCCAGTGAAGTTTTATATTGAATTAAATCAGATTCATCTTAAGCCCAAAGAGGAATGTTTTCTTTTCAAAAATGACTGTTACGTGAGTGCATCCTCTGGTGAAGGCTGTTCATCCTGTTAGGCACCAATGGAGGCAGAAGACAAGGAAATGGCAGCCTCTGGAAAACACAAAGTAACGCCTAATTTTACAGTTTCCAAAAGCTCTACTTAAAAGCTCCCTGTGTGCGAAGCAAAGCCGGGCCCCACGGCTCCTTCGAGATGTTAATTTCACTTCAAGATACCAATTTCACTTTGAGATACCAAAACTTTGGGGTTTAGCCCATACTTACATTCTCAAAACACTGATGAGAAGATAAGTGTTGGGACTCCATATCAAAGTCTTTCTCAAGCTTTTATCACGTTTGAACGTTATCATTTTTCAAGTCAGAAGTGGCAGAACTGCAGGGAGTGCTGACACAACCCCTCTCTCCTAACCAAAAGGAGACCAGCGCTTCTGCTGGCTTTGATACCATCACTGGTACAAAAAGATACCACACTCACAACATATCTTATCTTCCATGTCAGGGTGTTTACAGACTCTCCACTTGCCTAATTGTATTAGCACATGCCGACCTCTAAGACAGCTCCTAAAAGGGACTGTGCTCTCCATCACTTCTTTTAGGTGTCAGCATTTAGTTTCTGTGCTCATTCCGGTCTTTTCTTCTTCTCCTTCTATTGATTGCTGTTGTTACAGTGGGCAGTGCATAAATCCAGTTCTCTGTGAATTCATTAGCCCCTTACTGCTAGGAAAAAGAAAAGGGTAATCTTCCCTTTTTCCCTCAGTAGCTGCAGACATGACTCCAAATAGAACGAGGGGGCAGATTTATTATATAGCAAGATAATTTTGTTATACACATTAACTTTATAAAACAAGCATGCTCTTTAAAGGAACTTTTGCATTTGTAATTTCTTCCTTGAATTTTAAGAGCTGTATTTATTATCTGCAAAGAAAGCATATACACAATGTCATATGACTAATGGTGCAGCTTAGTTTTCCTTTGAGTCCTCAATAGGTGCCAAAGCACGTTTAACATATTAGTTTAAAATGCATAATCAATGCTTCCTTAAAAATATCTTTCTTGAAATAAGCATGGCTTTGTACACTGACTAGAACAAAGTCTCACTTCTTCATACAGTCAACACTGTCTGGTCCAGATTTTTGGCATGAACTTTGAGGTATGGTAAAAATGTATAATATTATCACTCATTTCCATGGTTTTCATCCCTGCTTCTTGACCTTCCCAGCATTCACAGTCACGACAAAGCCAGAGAGTTGTGACTTTGTTTTTACATTGATTCACTGCTGGCTAAAAAAAAAGGGTGTGTTCTAATTAATAGACCAAAGCATGTGCCTACGTGTTGTCCTGAACCAAGATGTCATCTGGAGTCCAGCCCTAAACTGCCAACACAGGCCTTGGTGCACACACACAGAGTTTCTTTGGAGGCCTCTTACCCAAGCACTAAATGTCTCTGAACCGTATTAGCATATGAAATGCAAAAAGTAGAAGTGTCGTGCAAACTCTGACCACTGGTACATGTGAAGTAGATGCTGTGTGCATCTCGAAAGCTAATGGTTACTTAGAAGTTTTAAAAAGAACAAAACCACCCTGGCCAGATACAGACATGGGTTGAGAGACAGAAGACTGCACATATCAAAGGATTTCTAGATATGCTGCATGTCTTGGCTTAGCCTAGTATACATGACCAAACTTCTTCCTGGAACAGCAAAATTATGCTATCGCTCTTTCCTATGTGCTGTAGCATTTGGACTCATGGAGCTGCCCAGCAGTGACTTATTTCTTCTGTTTGCCAGCAGTTGCTCCAGAAGAGTGCTTGAGCAGAGAAAAGGGTCAGCACGACGTGTCTGAGAGGCAGGCTGGTATCCCTTTACATTATAAGCCTGTACCACTGAAGCCCAGACCACAAGTTGCTGCAGCAGGCAGATTTTTCATAATTAAATCCTGATGAGGAACAGAGCCGTTAGAAGGGTTGTGCTAGTCTGTGCTGTTGCTTTGCAGGACAAGCAGACAATCCTGGAGCATGACAACAAGACTCTAGTTGTGTGTGACACACAAATCTGACTTTACTGATTTACACCAGCCAATCCAGAATTAAGGCAGAAACCCAATTTTCCTAGTCCTCCATTTTAAGTTCACTCTGTAGATGTCATTTTAGGCCTTTTGAGGGCTGGCAAAAAAGACAGACTGGCTGGTTTAGTTTCCCTTTCCTCTTAGGGGTTTTATAGGGGTTTTCAACACCATGAAATCTGAGTACCTATTTCCTTTTTGATTTTCAGAGGAAGTGGGGGGGCACGTGGATAATTCTGGTGGAAAGTTTGATGGAGTCCTTGCCAGCACAAGGACTTCCTAGAGGAAGGAGCTGGTGGAAGACAAGGACTGACAGTGGGTTCAAAAAGGAGTGTTTTGTAGGAAACGAGGCGCAAGCTGGAAGCTGCAGCCAATGCTGTAATTAGAGCACATCCTGAGCAGCGGCAGTGGATCATACTTAGGACCACAAATGAAGGCCCCGTGAACATGGCAGGGATGACACTTCATGGCACTGACCACTTGCATTGGGTGACTTTGTGATCCCTTTTGCACATCACTCTCCATGTGAAGGGGGTAGTTTTACATGGAATCACTCACAAGCCACACTTGCCAGCTAATTGCGTCTGTCTGACTCAGGAGGAGGAGGCTGTACAAGAGCAGGAGGGAAGGTGCTGCTGGGTCATCAGACACAGACCTTTGGTAGCCAACTGCCTTTTATCTTCCCTTTACATTCACTGAGGTGAACTTATCAGGTTTTTGTCTCCTCTGCTGTTCTAATCATTCATTAGCTCATTCTTCTGTCAATTAGAAACCTTTGAATAAGCAGGTTACAGGCATTCATTATCAGTTCATATTTATTTCTTCTTATCTAAGTAATGTATTCTAGATTCAGTTTCTTTTCTGGTGTTTCTCTTCTCAGATATTCACAGACAGCAAACATATCCCTCCCCAGAGATAAAGATCTGAAAGAATTTCCCCTGGGAGAATTGAGTTTATGAAACGATTGACATTGCCATGAAGGCTGATTGATTGCCATGGGTGGCTCGAGCTCCTGATGTGGTAGAAATGAGCATTGCTACTACGTCTTTGACATTCCAGCAGAGCTACCCCCAAGGCTGAGGGAGCATTTCAGGCCACTTTGAGGGCTTGTTGGTGAGAAGACAGGTCACTGCCGCTGTGCTGCACCCAGGGCTCAGCGAGCACCAAGCACAGCCAGAGGGACATTCGATAAGTACGATGTCCAGCCAGAGAGAAGGCGGGCTGAAGACAAGCATACACAGCTTTTAGAGGCAGAAGACAAAGCAAAACCAAGTCTATATGGAGTGTGTTTTACTTTTAAGTCTGGACTGTGTGAATGAGAGGACAACTTGGCCTCCTTTTTCCTCCTTTTTGGGAGCAGGGAAGAAGAACAGGCTGCAAGTAAAAAAAATTTCTGTATTTAGCAGGACTGGATCCTGCTGGTGGTTCTCACAGGCCAGGGCTGACCAGCACACATTCCTTGTCTTTCTCTTAACCACAAGCTGTTTGAGCATGTTAATTTGAGATTGAGGGGTTTGAAGTCAGTATTAATTAGAGCACAGCATTATATATCCCTTGGACTGTGTGGAAGTTGATGTGACAACAGACCTACGTCTTATCTCGTGGCACTAACCCTCTTTGGTACTATTATGTTATGAAGTACACAATAACAATGAACCCATAGCAACAGCATAAAACCCAGATCTGTTAACCACAAAGCACAAGCGAGAAGTTGGGGGTTTTTTTTCTACATTTCTAATTTACTTTCAGTCTGGTTCCTAAGGAAACAAGACTTACGTGAACTGCTGTCTATCTGCCTGTCCATGAGTTTTCCCTGTCATCAGCGCCGCTACCTGCAATACCTTTTGAACTTTAACCAGTTTGAAACAAAAGTAGTGAAAGAGATCTCAAAGCTGCCCACAATTAGTGTAAATCTGTTAGGCAGATAGAGAAGTGGCCACATAAATGCTGCTAGTGATGGAAGGGCAGTCATCCCTGTTTGGTTTGATTGCTCTGAAGGGTTTTAGGAGAAAGAGTTGGCCGATTAGCACTAATGTAGGTGGCTGCCTAAATGGCAATTTCTGCATGGTTTCTGAAAAAGCCACAGAACGCACTGCTTTCTGCTCAGCTGTTGGGATAAGTAAAGGTAGAAGACCTGTGAAGGAGCTGGAGGTAGTGGAGAATTTGCCTGGGGGAGCTGTTAGTGATAGATAGGGACACAACAAGGAACAGCTCATACTGTTTTGAGAAGTGGGAATGAATGTAGGAAAACAGGACACAACTTTATAGGGAGAGTACAGCAGAGACCCAGAAAATAATCCACTAGGACAGACGATTTCTCTCCTCCAGCTAATTCAGATTCATTCTCTTGCAGAATACCAGCAAAATCCTCCTTGCTATGGACCACAGCCTCATCACTGCAGCTAGCAACCACATTTGTTGAAAAAGCCTGGCAAGATTTGACTGCATATTTCATTTTCCATCTTGTATGTGCTTTGGAAGCTCTTGAAAAGCACCAGCTTTAAATATTGTACATTGGCTTGCGTTCAAAACCCAGGAGCAGTTTAGGCCCCTTGGGGTTTGTGCTTTTTTCCCCCCTGCTCTCTCAGACTCACATAGTGAAAATAAACTGTCACATGAGTGTATGTTAGTCACTTCATTATAAAAGTTAGGCTCTCATTCTGTTCAGTTCTCAAGAGGGCTGTTAATAACTACATATAATGTAAATATATAAATATTAAAATATATAAATACCAAGAGAAAGAGATATATATTAATGCTTACAAATGCTTACAAATTCTTAAAGGGTGGGTGTCAGGAGGATGGGGCCAGGCTCTTTTCAGTGGTGCCCAGTGACAGGACAAGAGGGAATGGGCACAAACTTGAACATAGGAAGTTCCACCTAAACATGAGGAGGAACTTCTTTACCTTGAGGGTGGCAGAGCACTGGAATAGGCTGCCCAGGGAGGTGGTGGAGTCTCCGTCTCTGGAGACATTCAAAACCCGCCTGGACGCGTTCCTGTGTAACCTGCTCTAAGGTGGCCCTGCTCTGGCAGGGGGGTTGGACTAGATGATCTCCAGAGGTCCCTTCCAACCCTGTGATTCTGTGATATTAAGATATGTTGGATGTTGGCTTTTTTTTTTCCAAGAACTCCCCTCCCCATGACTCTGAATGGTTTCAGGAGGAGCTACCTGGTTTGAACACATTTTCCACACACATGAGCAAAAAGTTTAGTTTGACATGGGACAGTTTGGAGCAACGACTGAAATGCCAAATGTGTCAGTGCCAGCCTCCTCAAGGGTACGGTCTCCACACTGAGAACAGCAAAGGCTGGTGAGTTTTGTCTCCAGAAGACCCCATCCACAGCCTCTGGGTATTTCTGGAGATAAAACGTGAATGGCAGGAGATGCCAAGGAGTAGGAAACAAATATACGACACCCCTACCTATTTCTGCCTACTGAGAGCCTTTGCTCTTTCTCACTGGTGAGGGGGGACCACGTACTTTTGAGGCAGGTATAAAACCATGGCTTCTAATTGTGCTTTATAGGCATTCATTTTACAGGTGTGAATTACATCCTGGAGGGAACAGACCCTGGAGACAGGCAGCCTTTTAATGCTGTATTAAGATAATCTAATGCTTTATGCACAGGACACAAGCAGCCTGGAGCAGATTTCATTATCAATTCCTTTTGCAAACATTGAATAACCAGTTCTCACGACACTCGTGAAGCTACGAGGTGAATGCAGTCAAGCTGTCTTTACAAATGCAGTTACTGAGACTAAGTGATGGGTATTTTTCCAAGTCTCAAGAAGATGGTGTTGCAAGGTGTTATCTAAGCTCCAGAATACCTACAAATAAAGACTCTCAAGATTTGTGTGCAATTTGTGATCACACAGTATATTTCTGAGAATGGATTTTGCCACATCAATAATAGGGAAGGTCCTTCCCAAATGTATAACTGACCCCCATAACTGATATAAAAAATAATGCTGATATGTGATCGGATAGAGACGGAGCTAACTCAGAAATGGTTTGAAGAGAAACTGATATCTAAGCATTACTACCCTTGGGGGGTTGTAATTAGTTCCTATATTGCCTTAGCAACAAACTGTATAGCCCACCAGAAAGAAGAAGAAGAACTGACTTTAAAGAAAACCTAATAAAAAATTTTCTTTGCTTAGCTAGGATTTTTTCCTGTTGTCCTGGTGTGCACACGCTAGTTCTGTAACATCATTATGCTTGGTCAATTCTTACTACTCATAAACCCTATGAGGGTACCAACAATTAAAAAAAAAAGATCTGTGGATTTCCAATGAATTATTGTATGGTGGTAGAGAAATGTGTAGGCCTGTTTGTGTGCGTATCGGATACTTTGCTCATTCTCTCACCTTATAAAATTGCATAAGGAGTGTTCAAAGTCTTTTTCTTTTTTTTTTTTTTCCATAATTCTGAATTGAAATGGCTGCTGGAAGTTCAAAGTCTCCCTTGCCTAGTGAGGTTCCCCTGTTGCAATATTGCTGCCCTTCCCTTAGCTCAGCGCATACTTAATATATACTCTTTATTCTGTACAAGGAAATCGCATGCACAAATGCCTTTAACGCAAAAGGGCAGGGTGCAAGTGTGTGAAATACGTACATGTGAGGATGCAACTCTGCATTTTAGAGTTTTGCTGAAGGTACTGATTTAATGCACTCTTCGTGATTATTCTGCAATAGCTTAATGGGCCATAAAAACAGTCCTGCCTGCTAGAAAGCCTTCTTCACAATTGTCTTGCTATCCAATATCCAAAATTAACTGAAAAATAAACTGTATTCTACACAGATAAGGAGCCTTTGACTAGCCAACCTCCTTGCAATCAAAATATTTCCCTAGTTTTGTTTCCATGCGGTCTGTCCCTTCTTCCTCTTTACCGTATGTTTTGATGTCTCCTGAAATGTCATGACAGCAAACAGCCTGTAAGAAGCACTCAGAAAACTTCTCTTACCATGATAATTAGTTTGAATTGGATGACTAATCACAGGAAGTTCTGCCTAGAGCAGGAGCACTGTGAAAGGGCTATATAGAAATGCGAGTATGAGTGAAATGTGACTCAGAGTCACACTTAGACTTTTCCTGCAGATGTGTCAACACGATGCCCTTTATATACATTAGTGATGGTGAATTTAGCTGCTTAAGTACAAGTATAATATAACTTATAGCTAAAGCCACATACGTACATCTTGTTAGGTTATGTGGCGTCATGGTTTGGCTCAGTGTCTTCCTAAGATCGACTTCCCTCGCTCTGAGTAGACACTAAGATCTGCAGAGTACAGCAATGATGTCCTAAAATCTGCATTGGACCTGAAGTCTCAGGCCATGGAAAGAAAAACTGGGATTCAGGAGCTATGTTCTGTCTTAGGGCACAAGCTCTCTCTGGCTGTCTCTATACAACGAAGTTAAATGGTGTCAGGGAACACTCGACTGCAGTTGTTTGCTGGGACTTAAGCTTGAGTTTGTTAAATCTTTTGAGCCATGACCAGCACAGTTTTGCCTCTCAAACTATCTCTAGGAACAGTTAGGGTAGGCCAAGTACCACTCCTCACAGGCAGTTTGGGTGCAGCCATCCTGTTTTGGAGGGCAGGACAGTTTAAGAAGGGGGACACTGCTGGCTTCAGAGAGTGGTCCTGCGCATCAGTTTACTGGTGTAGCTGTAGCTCATGCCTCCTTGAGTCAGTGAGCACACAGCAGATGAAGAGTAAAAACGTAGTGAGATTCATGTTGCTTACCTACCTTACAGTGAATTTGGGAACATAATCTATTCATGTGCTCTGAAACTAAGGTTTCTGAGAATGCTCACTTCCCTGATAAAAATCAAGCCATTTCCAAGCAGCCATGCTCAGTTACTCTTATCTTACTGTTGGGTGAGTCCTTTTTTTTTTTTCCCTACCACGCAAGAACTGTGCACAGCAAAGCCAAAGGATAATTCATAAAATTGAAGGGAAACACACAGTTACACATACCAGCAGTCTCCAGCTCCCAGCAAAGGAAAAAGCAGGGGTTTGGGAAGCACGGCATAGTAACTGAAGCGAACTCTGCAGAGCGCTGTTATCTAGGGAGATGGGAAGTAGAGAGGAAGGATGCCCTTGGATCACATGTTACGCTGCACCCAGGAAATTGCAGATAACAGTAGTGCTCCTGGTGTTTGTAAGGGCTCTGCAGCCCCAAGATAGGGCTAGGACAAAGCAGAGAGAGCAAGGGGAAGACTACCGAATGGAATAATCAGGGGTGGGTACTGAAGAAATTCCAACTCAAAAATACCTAAAAGCACTCTGGTTTCTTTTCAGTGTATTTGTTAAACAGCTGAGCTCATTGTAGTAATATTTTTTTTTATCTTTGCTTAACATGGTATCTGCCGTCCCCCCCATCTGCATGTGTTGCTCAGTTGTCAAACTGTCACAGAAGACTTTATGGGTGATGTGGGGCTCATTGCAGGTATTGAAAGGCTTAAAGCACACATTCATTTGCATGAAAAAATAATTCATTTAAAAGCTGGAATATAAACACAGACTTTTTTCCTTAAGAGAGGCAAAGGGAGAGAGGCAACATACATAATTTGTCTGATTTATTTGGATTAATGTATGGCTTTGCTCCCTCCCCCCGCCCCTTTCCATTTGATTTTATATCCAAATCAGCCTGGATGGGAAGACTCCACACTGTGGAAGATGAGCAAAGAAACTACATAAGCCAGGTGGGAAGGAAATAGTCAGACCATTTCCTTTTCCTTCTTCAAGCTCACTGGCTGCATGGGGCCACCCTGGAGTAACTTAGGAAACCAGGACAAACTTCTGGACCAGCTTTGCAAATCCAGACATTCCTCATCCTCAGGTACTTCTGAGTTCCCTAATAAAAAGCCAACTGGCTGTAGTTTGCAGGAGTCTTTGCTCTCACAAAGCACCACATGGCATCTGCTTTGCATTCTCTTGCTTCCTCTCCCCTGCACCCTGTGCAGCTGTTTCTTTACAAGGAAACCGCAGAATGGATACTGCAGAAATACCTTCTTCCAAACACTTTATGAAATGCTTTTATCCAGGGCTGAGAGGTAACTGGACCCAGAGCTGAGGGGGAACATTGCTCTAAATTGCCATCAGTCCAGTACAGCTGTGGGAACAAGTTAAGGATTCCTCCTGTTACCTCTACCACCCAGGGCAATGCCTTAAAAAGCTGAAAGATCCAAACCAGGACCTGCTATAACACAACTACTGCACAAATACTATGACCACGTCTTTCTGTTCCTTGCCACAGAAATGACCTGGCTCCAAAATGCAGTATCTGGCTCTACTTTTCATCGAGGCTGTACTCAGGAGCACCGCTACTAATGCAGCAGGGTCTTGGAGCTTTATCTTCCATCGTCTGGAAGATGAAGACCCTGCATTTTCATGCTGTCATGCTGGTTTTAGTCTGGTGGATCTCATCAGTGCTCAGTAAAATTGCACCAGCGTAAAACTGGCATAATGGAGCAGAGAATCAGGCCTGCAGGCTGCGATTTGTTCTGACATAATAGGATAAAACTATTTGTCTTACACGTATTCTCCAGTGATAGTGCTGATGAAATGTGTCAGAATAAAGCCCTGGAAAGTGAAGTCCTTTTTCTGTCCATTAATCAGGCACAGAATGGATGGAAAAGCAAAAGCTTCACCAGCCGGGCTCCGTGCTGCTCTCCCAATATGCCTGTGCCGAGACCCGGGTGTGCCCTCTCCCGTGTGACAGGATGGTTTTGTTTCCTTGTCCATTTATTCCATGGCATCTCCGTGGAGATCGCCAGGGGGGACGCCAGTCAATGTCAATGTCAGTTGTGATGCTGTCTTATTGTGCCCTGGGAACAGACCCCAGAAGTGGATGGGCACCCCTCACCCCACATAGCAATTGGATAACCTACTTCCACTCCTTGCTGACCTACTTATTGCCACGCTGGTGACCTAGATATGAAAGGCCCCGTATCCCGCTTAGGTCTCTGGGTCCTTCCACCATGAATGAGCTCAGGATGTCGTGTGTATGCACATTTCCCCAGCATAAACTTGGTGCTACAGAACCACCCGCTGGGAGAGAAAAATGGCATTCCGAAGAGCAGTGAGCAAATGAAGGAAAACGTTATTCTTTGCCTCTTCTTGTATTTTTAGGCAGGGATCATTTGCAGCAGCAGAAAGGACTAGGATGTAAAGAGTAGTGATGGATTAGCAAATGGTAGAGAAGAGTCAAGAGAATGTGAGGGAGAGAAATTATGATGATTCTGCAATTTAGTAGCCCTTCACTGATACATGGTCTTTACCAAATACTGTCATGTAAAGTCTGAAGATCACTTCTTGTTCACAACTCGAGTTTTCAATGCATGTAAATTATGAGGAAAAGTCTATATGGTACAGTAACAGACCTGGCATACAGCTATTTTAGCCCATAGTTATCTGTTATCTGAAACAATTATCTGTTTCTGTTATATATTGAGCTGAGAAAAATTATGTAGTTACTGACATTTAAATTGTTTGGTGGGCTGCATCCTCAGGAAGTGCAAATTAATGCTTCTCCATCACTCTGGATCACTATGACAGTCTGTCTGTTGCTACAGGATATGCAAGAAAATGGACCCATTCACAGACACTGACCTTGCAGTATTTGATGTGAGAATAACGATCAATTCTGTACTCTGTATTTATATCAGGAGCAGATCCACATTGGGATTCACAGAAGCGCATATGCAAACTGGGGTCTCCAAACCTCTGAAAGTCTCATGTCAGGAGAACAAATAGAGGCTGTAAGCTTTATGCAGACACATTTTACACACTGTAAGAAACAGATATTCACCCTCACCTATCTGATTTCTAGACCCTTGTCGTCAAGGAACAGTATTTGTAGCTCATGATACGTAAGAAACTGGTACCATCAAAGCATCACATCTGGCTACCCTAGTGGCCCAGAGATGTGTACCAGGGCCTCCTGGGGAAACCTTTCACACTCGGCTAGCAAGGCGCGAGCGGCTAGCTTTGGTTTGTGGTGAGACAATTTCACTGCTTAGTCACCAGACTTCTCACGTTGCACTTGCTGTATGCAATTTTTTTACTGCTTGTCTCCCTTGGTTTTGGAACACACTCTAAATCCATGTTCTCAGTAACATCATTTAAAACAGGAGCTGGAAGCAAGCAAATGTCAAACTAGCCAGAATGACCTCAGGTCCTTCTGGCATTGTCTGTTCTCGTGGACTTCACTGATGTGATGTTCATAAGCTGTTCCTCTGCCATCTGCTGAACAGGAGCTAATGAGCTCCCCTCGGGATGGCTGCCCTGGGACATACACGGTTATCCCAGCTCTCACCATCCTTTTGGGTTGAAGGTGGAAGAAAGCAAAAATAAGCACTGCCCTTTCCCTCCCTATAAGGCTTCAGAGCCCGATCCAAAGCCAAATGATGTCTTTTCCCCCAAACAGTAACATTCGCTTTTGACAAAATTTTGCTCTGAGAGACTTGCTTTTCCTGATGAGTACAATTGTATTATTTTGAAAAAATTTTAGAAATTACTGTATTGCTGCAACTTCCGACCATACCCAGCACTGTAACAGTGAATGGGAGAGGATGAGATGGGGGAGAGGTGTTTGTCTACCTGCTGCATGGTAACCCATATACTATGCAGTGCTTTTTCCAGTTTTACACTACTCTATCCTATTTTCTTTAGCTATTTTTATCTCTAGTGATCCATTCACAGAATTTGAATGTGTAGCCAGGGGAAAAGGAGTTTTTCAAAAGCCATTTTTCCAAAGGCACTCGCTTGTGCCCATGATTTGATGTATGACTTCGTGAAAGCTGTCACACAGGTATCCCACATGCTCCAGCACTGATGGATCAGCATACTGGCATGATAACACAAATACAGTCTTTCACCATTGGCAGCACCTTTTGACTCTGCATTTTAAACCTTGACAATGAAAAGCTCTGGTTTTCCATTAGCCTCTCACGTAGCCTCTGCCTGTGCTAGAACAGACTTGGAGGTACGATAAATGACTCATACACCAAAAGTCCAAAATTTTGCAAGGTTCACAAAATGAGTAACGAGGTGGCTCTGCATCACATAGTGACACACTTTAGGTTTACATGCAAGGCAACTACTCCTGCTTCTGCACATAAGATTTTCCAAAATACTTTTGCCTTAGCAGCAGTGAGCTGTTGTGACAAATGGTCAGCCTACGCTGGAAGGAGAGCTCAAAGAGGTTTCTTCCGCAAGACAGAAAGCTCATCCCCATGATCTCCTGTCTGGCCACATGTCCTGCTGTAGTTACTCAGATGTCTGGTGTCAAATGAGGTTGTGTCCTGCGATGAAAAGCTGACCTTCTTTTAACCAAGGTGATGCACAGCCCAGAGAAATCCCACAAAGGCACCATTGCAACAAGGTTCCCTCTGACCTCCTACCCGGCAGTCCCGGTCATTGCAAAGAAATTAATGTTCATGGAAAAAGAAGTGTTCCCTGAGCACCTGGGGTGATGGTTCAGTGCGATAGCGAGACATGCTGTGAGCATCATCGGCGCCTGCCCCCGGTCCACAGGGAGAGAAGCCTCCTGGGAGAGGCAAGTGGTGGAGGCAAGAGTCCTGTCACAGCAGCCGGTTGCAGAGATCAGACACCAGACTGCTCTCAGGAAAAAAAAGAAACCCCTGTTGCCAGAAAGTCTGCAGGCTGATAGCTCAGATTTGCACACAAGGCTTCTCAATATCAAATGCTATTGCGTCTTTCCAGCAGAAATGGGGCAGCAGTAAGAGGTTCCTTTCGCCTCAGACAGGCTTTGCCACCTCATCGAACCAACCACAGTTTCTCTTCTCCTTCCTCGACACGCGCTTCTGCCTATTTTTGTCCATTTATTTCTAACAGTACAGTAGGCGGGGGCAGCTTAAAGAAAATGAAAACCACCAGTCAAGATATCAAGTAAAGCCAGCGCACGGGTACATGAATAAATTTGCTTTCCCAAAAGATGTTTAGCAACAAAATAATGAAGGAATAGAAATCTGCCGGAACTTTTCAGCAGGAGTAAAGAGATATTAGCAGGGAGTAAACCTATCCCCATTCAATGCCTGCCATGCGCCAGGGCCTGCGTCCAGACCGCAGCTCCACAGCCGGTTCCCAAAGGACTGAGCACTTAAGAGCTTCTCGAAAACGCAACACTGCCCGCCCTGTTTCTAAACCAACACGTCTTCCCCTTCAATTAGGTTCAGCAGGTCGACATCGCTGTTACAGAGCTGGATCCCAGCAGGACCTGCAGCCACCCTCAGCCCTCCCATGCCTGCTGCAGGAGTCCGCGGCGCGGCGCGGCACGGCATGGCGCAGCATGGCATGGCATGGCACCAGGCGGCTGCCGGCAACAGCCCAGGTAATGTCGAAATCCTGACGAGTGCTGAAGAGCACGAATGTCACCTCCCATGGGGAAACTGAACACTCCCAAACTGGTGTTTGATAATTGCAGCGAACAATAGCACAATACACCTGGCATTTACAGCACTGCCTGGCAGCCAGTTTGTAACAGACGCAGTTGCAACACCAATTTACAGATCTGTGCTGTTCCGGGGAAAGGAAGGGCAATGTTCTAGTGCTACTCCATGGAGCAACAATTATTATAGGGTGATGAATAAAATGTGAAAGGAACAGGCTTTTTGCAATGTTACCAAGGAGAGTTTAGTGCTAAGGCAGCGCTGTGGGCTGACGCAGGGCCTGTGTGCGCAGCACGTGCTTTCTGGAGAGGATGGGCTCAGTGTCTCCTTTGCTACGTGCATTTGGCCTTCATTGTTGTCTAAAGGCAGAGAGCTCCACAAGCAAAAGTTTTTACATAGCTCAAGTAGTAATGGCTGGTGAATCCTTCTGCTAATGGGTTGACTCTGGCCACCTAAGGGGATTATCATTGCCTGAGGAGGGACTTTTGCATGACGCGCTTGACAGCGAGCCTTTATTCCTTTCTTTTGGGTCTAAAGCCAGTGGTGGGATAGTTGAAAATGCTTTCTGGTCCTACTGTCCTGGGGCAGAGGAGCTGAAAGTTTGTTTTTCATTTTCTGTTGCGCCATTCCTCTGTTGGGTGCAGAATTAGGTACTGGATGAGATGTCTGGCATCACTACTGGAACTGCTTTAAATTCAGCACAGGAATGGGGTGACACTATATTTGACCTGAGAGAGTCAGGAGATATATTTGGTTCTCCTGGCTCCTTCATGCTGTGACGACTCTGCTCAGTACTAACGGCAGAAGAATGAGACAAAGATAATCTTACTTATGTCAACGGAGACAGGCTTGGACCCAGAGCTCAAAATTCATTTCTGGTCCATTCTGTCCCCACACCTCATTACAGTGCAGTGCCAAAGCAGTGTCCTGGGTGTTCAAACATCACGACAGGGGCTGTGCAATACACAGCCAAAAGCAGGAAAGGAAAGGAAGGGAGTCAAGGGCATACACATCAGAGAGCTGAGAAATCTATGTGTGCAAAAAAAGTCTTAAATAGTAGCAGTGAACACTGACTCAAAGAATGGGAAACACCAATAGCAATGTGTTTCAGGCTGCTACCAGCTGTATGTGAAAATATTCACACACTTTCTCTAAGTTTAACATGAGCAATTCTTAGTATGAATTCTCACCATGGAAATCCACAATTAGGGTGGAGTGAAATTATTTAATACTAATTTTCACAGTTGCACTAATTAAAACCACACCTAATTATGTTGCTTAAATGATTAAAAACTTCAGTTTTGTTTATCTGAATTTTTTTTTAAAAAGTGCACCTTTTTTTCTAAAGAATTTTTCTTACTTTTCATCCATTAGAAAGGAAAACCAGTAGGAATATAAATAATATGCTAATTGGAGAAAAATAAAAAAAAAACCCTTCATCAAGAAATGTATTTGACTTCTTTCTTGAAAACTGCTGGTTAAAGAGAATGACAAATATAAGGACTTTTCTCTACATTTTTTCTTGCTATTGCAAGCCCGGTTTGTCATTAGAAAAATCCCTGTTAATTAACAAGTTTCAAGAAGTTTGCTTCATGAGCACCCTTTTCAAATGGAGGGTAGAGCCAATACCAGAGGGTTCGGGCCCTCAGTCCCACACCACCAGCGCCGAATAGCCAGCGAGCACAACTCTTAATCAGAGATGCATCGCCCGCAGCATTCATACGGGTTACTTAGTAACTACCTGTGAATAATGAAGGTATTCTTCCAAGAGAATAAAGGTCACTTCGCAAACGCTATTAACAAAAGGAGGCTGAAATTTCTCGTGAACGCATTTGGGAGCAGCGGCTTGGAGGAGGGAAGCTCCCAGCAAGCAACAACATTTTTATTAATTAGATAGAGCGCAGGCTTTGCAAATGAACTGAAATAAAATACAATGAGATGGTTAACAGTGGATGAGTAGGCTGTTTAAACAAAGACTTAATGCAGGGGACGTTTGAAATGCAGTCCTAAAGCATACAGAGCATTAAGGAATTTTTTTAGATCTATAATACAGCAGCCGAGTATGTAGAGATGAAAGCTAATGAACTGGTGTACTCTGAAGTGTCTTCTTTTCTAGATATGGCTCTGTAACTTCCATTAGCATCCACAGACTCTTAAATACACAAACGCATTAGTCATGCATGAAATCACACCGTACATTTTGTGAAGTATCCAAAAACTGAAGTGACTCATACGGTCAAAATTTCTTTTCCCATGTGAATCAGATGCAACGCTTGACAAATCTCCACTGGAAAAGAAAGATGCTGTCCTTTGAGTAATACTTTTTACAGCACCTAACGGCTTTAGGACACTGTCTGCAAATTACTCACACAGATTTCAAAACTGGGTTTTCAAAACTGTATGAAAAAAGCACCTCAAAATATTGGAAAGCACTTGTCAGTGATAGAAATAAGGTCCAGCTCAGCATTGTCCAGCCCACGTGTAGCCAATTTGCACCGCTAAACATGAGCACCCGACGTTACCAAATGGGGACGGCCATCTTTTGCAATCATGTTGCAGAGCATTAATGAATCAGATCTCAAAGGCTAGAATTAACTGTCTTCGTTCTTTTGCAAGGAGCCTGCTTTATCCGACATTTTCCCTTCCAAACCTCCCTTTGGTCTCCAGGTTCGAATGAGTCATGTCACGACTCATGAGGAGTTAAACAAATCGATGCATTCCACGGTGATTCACTGACAGTGGTTTTGCCATCTTTTGCATATGTTGTAACCCCAAGCAGTGACAATTATCAGAGGGTTCGTGTTTGGCTTTTGTAATTCCTAAGTCTCATTTCTTTTCTTTTTTTTTTTTTTTCCCCCACAGCTTCTCAATCTGTTTTTAATTAAAATCAGACCCAGGCAAATGTTGAATAGTATGAAAAAATTCACCATCCGCATACCGTGTTAAGAGCTGCAGAATCCAGCAGCCTCCAAGTGTGTCACTGTGTTTTAAAAAAGGCAACTGGCCTCCCTGCGTGCATACGTCACGTTCGAGGAGTTTTCTTCTTTCTATGTAAACACGGCCTGCTAATGACGCATGTAACCCTTTCCTTCTGCCTGGAAGGGGGCTGCGGGCACCTTCTGGCAATGCTTGGAGAAAGTCCACGTGAGGCTCGGTAAAGCACAGCCGTGTTGGGGCCACCAGCTGCAGACCAGCGGTGGCCCCACGAAAGTAGATGTGGACTGGGTAAAGGAAGTCCCTCTCCCCCTAGGGTGCTCCTGCATTGCCCAGATGAACTCTGGGGAACTCCAGGGGTTTTACCCACGTGAAGAGAACCTGCTCTGTGGTGGGACTCAATCTTCTTGTGCCTGGGGGAGATCACTGATATATTTTCACAGCTGAAAATCCATTGAAACTGCCTTCACGCCTATCTGCTCTCAGCCATCCCTCCACTACGACACACAACAAAAGCCGCAGGGCTGGCCTGGCAGGCACAGGGGCTGTGTTTCCACTGATGAAAGAGATGGGGTTTTTCACACTGAGCACAATACACGTGAACACTGAAAGCTATCTCCTTGCACAAGAGCCACGGAAAGCAACCAAATAGTTCATACTTGTGAGTCTTCCTTGGAGTTGACCCACAGGCCCCCAAATGAGAGGACTGAGAAAAGCTGTTTCTGGAGAGAGGAGAAGACCAATTTAAATTCAAAATGCTTTAATATGTGGGAATTGGGTATAAAGACAGAGAAGCAGGAGAAGACGTTACAATAGGCTGGAAAGAGGAGAAGTGTGTTGAAGAGGGCAGAGAGGAAGGAACGCAAGACGGGGGCAAGGTCTTGCTTTTGCTAAGGCACGAAGGAGACCTCTGTATTTCTCGCTTCTTGGCCTGTCCCTGGCTGCCCAGCGTGGAAAGTGAGGGCTACAGCTGCCGAGGAACATAAAGCGAAGCAGACAGAGCCACTGATTAAATGGAAGAGAAGACAACTCTGTCCAAGCGAATGAGTATTACTACCCTGGCTGCCACCTCTGCTCCAACTAGGCATTTCTGCTAGCTGCTTAACCTAGGCCTAGCTGCTTTGGCTTCAGCAGCTTGATGTTTCTGGGTCTTTCAGTTTTAATGCCAAAGGTAGAGGCTTTCTATCAGGGACAAGAAACAACTCACCTGGTGGAGGAGGTCTCAGTATTTCCTTCTATTCTGGCTGAGTTATAATAGATCTCCTTGTTTGCTTTTCTGTGTCTCTCTCGCCTCCTGCTACAATCAAATTGGATGGTCTGTTATTTCAATCCATTTTTGGATTGAATCTTGCCTGAAAACACAGACAGTTGCTAACCTGTGTGCCAGGGACCTACATTCCTCAGTCTCTGCCTGACTGCAGCACTTTCTTTCACTGCTCACATTACAGCCTGCCCGGTTTGAATATTCACACTGACTTCTACTTCTCTGAGCACGAAGGTCCTTAGGCTGTGTGAAGACGAGATGCGGTTTCTCTTTTGGGCAAGCTGCTTTTCCCTTTTCCAGTGTGAACAGCTGCGTACGGTAACTCCCCTCCCAGTTCCCCACTTCCGACTCTTCACGCAGACAGCAAAGAGGCAATAAGAGTTCTCTTCACACATCCATAGCCCTCACTTCTGGAAACACCTTTGCTCACTCTCAAATGCTCCATAAGCGTTTGTGTGCTCTGCAACCATTGCCTAATTTCGTGGCAACTCAGCGGGCTGATGGGTGAAGGATCACATCCCTTCACACCCCTTCTCAGCCTTCCTTTACAAACCACCTCGAGCACCTCTTCAACTCTTTGTTGGCCAGTTTCTTGCCGTACGAAGATCTGGTCAAAATAGGCTCTTCTGTCAAGCCACATCTGCACAGCACGATGCCAAATCAGTTCTGACCATGCTGCTCAGAGGCATCAGAAGCAGCAGCAGCCGTGTCGTGCACAGCTCTGCTTGGGCTACGGTGTCCTGCTAGAAAGCACCTTCGTTGCTCTGCTCACACCAGCAAGCTCCCAGGTTGGGTTTGACCGCCGAAGTAGAGACAGAGCTTGAAGCCAGCTGACAGGGCTCCCAGGCACAGCTTGGGGCTAGTTTACCTGTGTTTTGGCTTGGCCTCTGCATTGAGCCCTTCCTCCCTGCCCAGCCACACAGTTCAAGTAGCAAGTGCTGTGAACGCCCCAGTGCCCAGACATAAAACCTAATCTCTTAGTTAGCTGCTAATCCCCAGCCCCAGCCTCAGTGTGCAGAGCCATGTGCGGGTGTTTGCTTTCCGCTGGGCAGCCTGCAGAAGGGCTCCACGGCGGCTGCATCCCGAGGAATGTCGAAAATTTCTGCAATAAAACTGATAATGGTCATTGCAGGAGAAGATGTCATTTCCCATGGAAGTAATGATAGAACGGGGAGTAAAATATAGGGCCGGGCTCAAAATGACATTTTTTCTGGTTATTTCTTCAATATTTTCTTTTCTCTCTGTTGCTGTGTGAAAAGCTTCCTCAAATAATAGGGGAAGGGGCGATGGGGCTGGGGCAGGAAAGCAGGAACCCTGCCTGCCTCCGGCCCAGCCCTCCAAAGCACAAAAACGGTTAGAACCCCCACAGATTGCATTTTTCTCATTTATTTGAAACAGAAATGACCGAGAATAAGCGCTTCAGCCGGCAAGACGCCCACCAGCCCCCGGGCATCCCCCGGTGCCCCGGGCGGCGGCGGCCCCGGCGGGCTGGCCAAGGGCTCCCTCCCGTGGTACCTGCGGCGAAAAACCGAGGAGCGGAGAAGCCCCGCCAGCCCTCGGGGGCTACGACCCGCTTGTGAGTGGCCCTNGAAAAAAAAAAAAAAATCAAGGGAAAGCAAACAAGTCTGAAGTCGCTTTGATTCCGAAAGGATGAAAAGATTTAACAGTGCACCAGGGGAAAAAAAATAAAAATGCACTGGATTGACATCGGCCAGAAGGAAAATGTACTTGGGCAAACAGCCCTTGCTTTTGAGTAAGAGCTCTTCGGAGAGGTGTTTTTATTCAAGTCTCCCAAGGAATGCAATCAGTTACTCTGTCTTGTCTAAACTTCGACTGAATATATAATTTCATTTAGCTAGTAACTGGCTCCCTTCGCCTTCATGCGGAGAGCCAGGAATGCTGCCAAAGATCCCTCCCGTCTGGAGTCTGCCTAGCGCTCGGGTTCTGCTTCAGCCCTGTAACTCTTGTCAAGCCCATCCCGAAGCGCCGACGTGCTGCAGCTGGGAAAGGAAGATGCCCTCCACCACCCTGCCCCGATCGGGGAGGCACGAGCTGCCCTGGAAAGACCTTGTAGACAAAAAGTGCCCAAAGTGGCAGAGTACGGCTCTTAAACCCACCTAAGAGACAGTCCTCACCTGTAACAACATAAAACTGACACTGAAAAGCATACTGGAAGTGTGTGGGATGCTTGAAAAGATGTTCTGAAATACATATGAAATGGGTCCTAACAACCTCAACTTTCTATGGAGACAGAGAGTAAGAGTTAGGCTGACTGGGATTATATGTAACTAGGCACGTGGTAGTAAAAGAAATGGCAAAGAATCGGTATTTTTTATATAGTTTAATAATCGGAAAAGCCTAAGACTTAAGTCAAGCTTCATTACAAGGCCCTATTCATCTGCATTTGTGAGTTCTATGACCCACACTTCCCAGCTGCAGCAGGTCGGTAGCTGTTGAGAGCAGATTGCTTTGCTGTGCTGCTGGAGCTCTGCCCTCAGATGTTCCTCCTTGATTTACCCTGGAACGTGGCAGCTGTTTTGCTAGGAGTGTGCATCAGAAGATCAAAGGTGGCCACACACTCACTTGGGCTCTGCTGTGGCCAATCACCCTGAAAGGAGACACGCAGCTTTGCCACAAAGCAGTGACCGACATTTCCAGGATCAGCAACACTCATTAGCTTTTAATGAAGCAAAACTGGTCCTTGACTTCAGCTTCATTGCATGACCATGACTCAGAGCATGGTTTTACCTTCCCTGTGCACAAATAAAAGCACAGCAAGGATGGGAGGAAGGACCTAAAGGGGACTAAGTGAGGTAAACATGTCACTTTGACTTGGAAGGTGCCTTTCCAAACCTGACAGGCAGCATTTATCATTTGAAGTGCCAACACTGCTGAAGAGGCTTCATCTTTCAATTGGTCTTCCTTTTTTTTCTATTATTTTTCATTGCTTTTGACTAAAGATCGTGAATCCTAGGGACAAGAGACCTCCTGTTTGGCTTCAAAGCCTAGTGTGTCCCTAGAACCACTGGAGACTAATTTAAGATGGTAACTGGTTTTTCCTTTGGGGTTTTTAAAAGATCAGAAATATAATTATTTCAGAAAAATGCGTTGTGCCATTCTGTATTCATGTGCTTGGTTCTAGTCTCTTTTGGGTTCGGTGGTTGCCAGCCTTGAATATTTAGGTCTAATTTATTCCCATTGACTTAACTGGGGAAAGAACCTGTAATGTTACTGAACAGACTCACAAGCCATGGATATCTTCATCATCTAGGACATTCTTTTCTCTCTTGATTTTCTGTGTCTGCACTGGTTCACATCAAGTTCAGTTACACTGAGATGTCATCATGATGTAGAGAAAAGCTTCCATATGTGGCAAAGAACCATGATTTTCTGCATAGCAATTTGTGTCTCAGTGCACTGATAGATATTTACCATCCTGAACCAAGTCTTGGTCCCATGGAAGTTTGTGCCAGTTCTGCCATGGACTTCAAGAGGCAATTGAATTACAGGAATTCAGTCTGTAATTCTTAGCACAAATATATCATACAAAATTGTGTAGGCACACAATCCACACCATTATGAGAAGAGATAACAAAGTGATTACATCCAAGAAGGTCCGGGACCTGGGAAACAATTCATTACAGAACTAATCTGCTATGTATAGGTTCTCCTATTGATTGTCTCTGCCACAGCACAGGATGCTTTCTAAGACCACTTTGATTCATCACCTAATATATGTTGCTCAGAGCTCCTGGAGCTGCCAAATTTATGCCTATGAATAAAGAGAGGGGAAAAAAAATCACTATCTCTGTCTTGGAAGATCTTAAAAACAAACACAGAAAAGAGTAATGACAACACAAAGCCTGAAGCCTCATAACTGACTATATTTTATAAATTGTGGCATTTGGGAAATCTAATGTTCTGGCCTGGAGATGGGATGGGATGCACTGCCCTTAACGATGAATCACTGCTCTGGTATTCCCTGCAGAAGACTATTGCAAAACCGCCTGAGAAATGGAGCTGGAATAGGAATGAATATCCTTCTCTTTGAAGATTACCTTCACAACTAAGTAAATTCTGTGCTCTTCTTATTGTAACAGTATTTGTAATCAGTTATGTGAAGTTAAGCTACAAAACTGAGTGAAGAAATGATGATGATTTCAAAGCTCTGCTAACAAGTCTTTCTCTTACTGTGTCACTGTGTTAAACACAGGGAAGCTGTGAGAAAGCCCATGGAAAAAGCACTGGCTGATGTACAGAATACACACTCTAAAAAAGAAAAAAAATAATTATTTCCTTTGAGTGTTATCCAGATACTGATGACAATAATTGTTCAGACTCTGTGGGGATGGTTTTGCTTATGCTAGAAGCCGTTCCTGCTTCCCCTGCTGCGCAAAGGAGCTTTTTCACCAAGCATAAATGACAGGTCTCATCTCTGCCAACTTGTGGCTTGATTTCTCCAGAGAGCCTGTTCCTCCCGGTCTGCAAGTGCCTCAGTTCTTACCCAAGAGAAAGACAGCCGAGGTGTTTAACACCTCACCCCGGCCATGTAGCGCCAAGCAGGATTTTGTGCAGGGCAGGGTTTTCGCCAGAGAAACTTCATCACAACACTGATCAGGTGCTTAATATACCCACTGCTGGGGAGCTGGGGGTATGGGTGGCATCAGAGAAGGTGTCACAGCTGGAAACCATGAAGGTCTCTGCCTTAGCTTACCTGGACTCACTTCTATGTTCTGACTTTTATTTTGCAGTTCTTTTGTTAACAAAGAGTACTAACAAAATCAAAACAAAACAATCAGCAGATCCTATTCTGGGCCTCCTGAGGGGTATTGATTAGAAATCTACGTGATAAAACCTGGGAAGATAATTCCTGAAAACATCCAAATCTGTATCACATACAACACTTCAGTGTTGCAGCAAAGGCGAGACTAACAGAAATGTTTTATAGTGCTTATGTGATAAAAAGACGATCAGAATATATATCTCACATGCATTGTAGGCTAAACAAAACACTTTGTACACAAACAAGTAAACAGGCTATCACAAACATGACTCTCCTGGTTTTGTCTAGCTTCCAGAATTTTACTGAAGGCAGTAGGTGACACAGTTTCAAATACTCAGTTTCTAATTTTCCAGCTTAACTGGATTTAATAGGAAGCTTTGTGCCTAAGTAAGAGTCAGGGGCTTTATTTTGCTCAGTCTGAACTCACATATTTGAGGTTTTAAGGAAAACATCATTGTTTGGCTGACTACCACAAGTACAACTGAAACTGCTATTTTTCTGACATCCACAGGTGGTTAGAGCTCCACACTTCCAGCTTCCCATGGAGATGGAGCATGAACTCTCCAGGGCACACACACCAAGTGAATAGTGGAACAAAGCAAGGGTGGCAGCTGAGAAAGGTGTCTGGGATTAGATGCCAGAGAGCTCAGGGTCATTCTCATCTCTCTTCAGTTAGGTTCCCATTCATTCCCTGCTACCACTACTGGTGTCATGCTGTCCCCAGGAGTAACAACCAGCTAGGAAAAGCTTTCCCTCTCTTGGTGAAGCTCATCTGCCATGAAATGTGCCTTGCGGGGCTGTGGGTGGGCAGTGGCTTCTGCCTCGCAGCAGCTCTGTGAGGTCCCCGCAGGTTGGTCAGGCAGGGCACGGCACCCACAGCCAGCAGCAACTGCTGCCTCCTGCTTCTAAAATCAGGGACATTTAATTCAGCTGTTTGAGTTAATACTGAATCTANGGACTAGATGACCTTTAAAGGTCCATTCCAACCCAAAACATTCTGTGATTCTATGATTGTATTTCTCTATAAGCTGGAAGGTGTCAACTTTTTTTTTTTTTTACACTGTTTTTTGCTTTTCAAGTTGATCCAGCCTTTTTCTGCTTATTCTTAGCAGTAGTAACAAAAAGGAAGAAAGTCTTTTAAAGCTCTGCGGTGGCAATAGGGAGCCTTGGTTAAAAGCAGAACTGGTGTGAACAGCAGATTCCCCATTTTCAGTGCTGCTTTGCAAGTTTCTGACTTCACCAGTTCATTGTTTAAATTTGTTTGTGAGAGAGTGCCTGGCTACCTTTCCTCTTTAAACCTAAGTAATTGCACGGGAGGTTCTTCATATGGAGGGGGTTTTCCCAGTCAGGTTCGCTATCGGCCTTTTATGAGCGCTCTGTTAATTCTGCCCCTTGCTTCAACTTCCAGCTCTGCCCTGGGGTTTAAGAAAACAGCATCATGTGGGAAATTAACTCATAACTGATGGTGAGTATTTAATTAACTCTGCACCTCGTATCCGACACCCGAGCAGCGGCACATCACCACCTATGGGGGGGGCCTTGCGCAGAGCCCAGTGACACACCACAGAAACTCTCCTTTATGATGTAGCCTGGAGTGTGCTCTCTCCCTCTGACTTCAGCAGCAAAGACCAACTTCAAAACCAGACATGACCTCAAGAGCACCATTTATCATTATGAGGGAAAGGTGCCAGCCAAGCCAGAGAAGAAGACAGCCTTGAAATTGGCCAAGAACTGACCCAACACGAAGTACGAAGATGACCCTTCACAGCGATTCCCAGGAGGCAGTTAAGGATATCATATGGAGTAACACAACCTAATTGTTTCTTGCAAGATGGAGAGGGGATAGGTACAGAGCTGAAGTGAAGTGAAGCTGCTGACAGACGGGCTCTCTTTGCAGAGAAGGAAAACACAACAGGGAGTGAGAAAAATCACACTAGTAACTTTTTAAGATTTTGGCCTCCTTACAAAGTTGTCATTAGTTTTGTTCATTGCAGCGCGGCAACTTCTTGTGAAATATCAGTGAAGTTACTTAGCCCTCCGGTGACTTGGCTTATCTACTTATACATTATAATAAAATTTATGCTGCTTCGAAACTTCTGTGAAACTCCCTAATTTAGTTATTTGCCAGGTATTTGGACATTTCTAGATGAAGGTTGCAACAGAGAATTTAAAAAGTAAAATAGGTCATAGTTTCTCAAAAACTTGGGCTTTTTTGAGTAATAACTAACCAATAAATGACGATTTGATAGCCAGCTGTTAGGGTTTCACTTGTATGAATAATATGAATCAACAGCAGCACGTATACATACATAGTTGAAAAACAAGGGAATGTAACCGTAAGGAATCTAAAGCAAACTGGTATTTGTAAAAGCCCGTGCCATCACAGCAGTGCAGACTGGCAGGAGGAACAGCACTGCAGCCGAAGGTAAGACTTGGTGTGGGCAGCTGTAGCAGAGACACGCTCATACTCTTGTCACCAAAATCCCAGCTGTGACCTGAAAAGTCAACTGCTTCTTAGATGTCTAATCCCAAACAACGCTGGACAAAAGACTTGTCTCTAAAGCTACTATTTATTTCAGGTCTGGGCCCTGAACAGATGTTCTTATTCTTGGAATGGATCATTGCCTGCTAAGGAAATGACTTAAGACCATCCTATTTGAACGTGAACGACATATTCACATATTACATTCAGTCAGCAAAACCAACACTCTTGCCTGCTAAGCCACACAGTCCACATTAAGTATTTGTTCTAATTGTGCAAATATTGAATTGCTCCAAGTCATCAAAGTCAGCTAATACTGTTTGTAAAGCCAGCACTGCCTCGATTCAGATGTTTAAAGTTGCCAGAAAATAATGACTTTTGAAACTTTCCTTTGAAGCCGACTGAAGAGACGGGTGCACCACAGGTCTCTCCATATTCATGTCCCTTCACAAAGAAGGGCTTGTCCTGATGCTGAGGGAAAGCACGGGAGGCTTCTCAAAGGGGGATTCATCCACAGAACAAAAAGCTCCAACCTCTGCCCTTACCAGAGTGCCGTGAGGTTTGCCTGTTTTGTTGTGTTTTGTGTTTTAATCGCTCCTTCAACAGATGGGCAACAGTCACACATCTCCTCAGAAAAGTTCACCCAACAGCACGGTCAAGCTTCCAGCAGCCCCCAGTACGGCACAGACAAAAAGTTGTTTCTCTAAAACAAGGCCTGCTCTTGGGGCAAGCAGGTTTGATATTCAGATTCAAACGGTGCCACCGTCAAGCTCAAGCATCTACAGTTCTGGTGGGTCCAGCTGGCCACATACTGAGCGTGTACCTCATTCATGGCTAAAGGTCTGCTCCCAGGGGGGGCAGCCCCTGCCCGGGTACTGCTGCCGCACACGCTTTTCACTTCTGGTTTTCAGAAAAAGTTTTGATCTTCAAAGTAATTTGAATGACAAGAATGTATTCCTTTCATGGCAATGTGTATTCCTCACACTCCAAATACGGCCACTGACAGGTAATTTTAGAGGTGTTATTAGGGTTTTTTTCCCTGTGGATTTAATTGATTTCCAGTGCTTTATTTTCTTTGCAGCGTCATTGAATTGAGGAATAATAAAGCAATGGGCTTAAATAGAAAGTTTAGCTAATAAGATTAGTTAATTGACAGCTAGAGGCACCTGAAGACATGGTTCCTCCACCAGTGTAAGCCAACCTAAAACTAAACCGCTGATAAAAAGGTGTCTGTTGCCGCCCTCTCTCTGGTGTCAGAGCCGGCACAAGAGATAAACTCTTACACAGGGACTTTTTCAGTCAGACCAAGAAGATTCAGAGGTGCGCGGTCTTCGAGGGAGGTGGTGGGAAGGTGTGAGCAGGGCAGAAGGGGAAGACAGGACTTCCCCCCACCCCGGTGAGCAGGAGCACAGCCTTAGATTAGCTTAAATTGATGAGGAAACTGCACCGAGACGCTGTTGTCTGATCCCATTCGTGCGTAAGTGCACTGGTATGGGCTTCACAGCGGTGAGCACTCTGCCATCCGCGTGCAACTACATAAATTGCAGGATAACAGTGATGCCCGAGTAAGAGGTTTCAAAGGTCAGGGATGCTCTGTTGACATGAAGTCAGACATCTGCTATCAGGTAACCATAGCATCAGCAGGACAAAACCCTGCCTATAATGCAGCATGGCTAGGGGAGCCTTGTCATTAATTTTTGAAATGCAATGAGCAGTCTTTGCTCACACAAACTTAATGGCTACATAAAGAACAATTTTATAGTTTAAAATTTTGCCTTCGGAGAAGAAAATAAGAAGGAGGAATGAGAAAGAGTCTAATTGGCTTTTAAACTCTGATGTTCAGCACAACATATCACACACACACCTAATCAAAGCCAGTTTAGACTCAGCTTTTCTGCAGCTTTTTCCTTCCATACCTTTCCAGGATTACTAATTAATAGAGACCAGATGTCAAATACTTCAGCATGGCCTTAGATCTGGGATGCAAAGAGCCTGATCTCCTTATTGCCCTTGGGCCTCATGTGCAAATTGAATTCAAGCAACACTATTGATTTGCTAACTTTTTGTATCCCTCTGCCCTTTAACCTGTTGTAAATAACAATACAAAGGAGAACAAGGTCCAACCATACAAATACCTTCCTCTCTAATATTTTTTGCCAAACCATCTTCTAAAAAGTGATTGGCAATAAGCAGGATTCGACTCAGAGACTTGCAGATACAACACAAAAGCAGAGAAAATGATGAGAAACAAAATTTTGAATTTATATCTTTATTATACAGGCCCAAAGCTGTGGTCACCATGCAGTTACACCATAATGGGAATGATCTTGCTGAAAGGATCTCACTAAACAAATGTAAAGAGACCACAGACTACAGCATTCCAAATAACTGGCACTTTTAATTTTTGAAAGAGCAAGAATAAATAAAGGAATGGCAAGTATGTCCTTTTCACAGATGGTGGGGCATATACATATTCCTTCTTTTCTATAGCTATTCAAGAGACAAAATTAGCAAATACTGCCTGAAAACGCAGACCTGTCACGTGAGGGTTCAACTAACTTAGCTGTTTCTCTCCCCTTGTCTGTTAGATCAAACCCACATTTGGATAGGTGCATATGCCACAAAAGAAATGCAATGTACTTTTGTGTATTTCATTTCTACTTCCTGCCCTTTCCTCCTCCTTTCAGGACACTAACAGGAAGTAATTGGAAACATCTAATCGAATAAAAGCCCTGTAACTTTTCCATTCTCCATTCCATTTTCCACGATATTCTTATAATTTAAGGATTCATCACAAATCTAAAAAGGTTCAGGTGCCTCACAAGGAATTCATCATCTCTGGAATATAGATAGCCACAGTGAAGAGCTGCACAAAGACTGCACACGTAGTGTTATGTAAAAGTGGTAATCTTTAAAAAAAAACAAAACATTTTTTTAAAATTTGTAGATCAAAACAAAGCATGTCTTATTCCCTACAGGACTTGCTTGCAACCTGTTCTTCAATTATTTGCACTAGGAGATGCTACAAATGGTATTAATTACAATATACAGTCCACTGTCATCTTCTGGTCCAGCAGAAGAACCTGTCTCTCCGATGGATGCAAACCTGTTCATCTGAGCAGATCATCCTCAACAGCGCAAATATGGCCTAGAAACTCATAGAGTTTATGGTTTTAATTTATAAAATTAAACCTGCCCCAGACAGGTAATACTGGTATGTAAGTTTGCCATCCCTGGGTTCTGTCAGAAACAGGGTACTGAGGTGCTCAGAGCCGTCTCAGTCTGCAGCGCTGGGATCCTTCTGGCACGACAGACCCAAGATGCGATGTGATGCACGCTAGAACATGGGCGCACTTCTCATTAACTCTGCAGAGCCCGGGACATGGTAAGCTGCCAGAACCTCCTTCATCTTGCCTGTTGACAAAAGGAACAATAACTAGTCATCACTCGTTGCTGGAGCGCAATTCCAATTTTTAAAAAGCCCTATAAACGAGATTTCTTTTTTTTTTTTTTACCAGGCAATAGCAAACGTTTCATAAATAACAGATCTGGATTAATGTTTACAGTCTCTCTTGTTAGCCACAGGATACTTATGAGGGAGAAAGGCATCTTATACCGCATTGTTCCTAAAATATTATGCAGGATTAAACATACCATTATTTTAAAAATATTACTAATTTTCCCTTTCAGTGTCCAGTAGCTTAGTACTTTAAAATCTTCATTAAAATGTTATCTCTGTAAAGAATGATTTCTTATAGCAGATTTTCTGGGGAAAAGTGCTGTATTGTCTCTCACACACACTGTACACAAGATACAGTGTGAACAATTTAGAGGATTAATAAAGAATTCACAAGTAAGAATCCAACAGGTTAATTAGTGGCTTATTTAAGTTTGATGTAGAAGTAACTCTAACACATATTGGTCATGTCAAATATGTATTGATAACAGCTATTAATCATAACAACTATAAATCCTTCATAAATGACTCATTAAACGGGCTTCATAGAACCAAGGGTCAGAAAAGACCACTGGATTATCTACTCTCATTTACTGACAATTATAATTTTTCCAGACAGTCCTCTGTGAAGTCCAGGCATTTTGGTTCTCAGAAAACCAAACTTTTAGTATCACAGACTGAGAAAAGGAAAGAAAAGAATACACCTCCAATATGTATTTGCTGCAGAACAGGCAGAAGGAGAAGCAGAGGTACTGCTGGAGGGTGATTCACCCACTCCTTAGGTCATCTCTAAAAGGTGTCCATCTTTTTTCCATGGACTATAAGTAGACCAAACCTTCTTATGGCTAGAATTGAGTGCTTTGTAACCTACCACAGGTATCGGATTATGTTCACCTATTTATTTCACAAAGACCACTCACAAAGCCATCAAACCCCTGTAATTTTCAATCAATACCGACAAAGGCAAAATTAGAAAAAGTATAATTGCTTCAGTCTTATATAAATACAGCAGTCATGCAATAAATTCCAGAACAAATATTAATGTTTTTGTTACATACCCTGAAATTTTTGCATGTATAATTATTATCCTTATCACATAGATAGAAATCACTATAAATCACTAGAATAGAACTAGCAGGTAATCTGAGAGACCGCTTTGCCCATCCCTGACCTATGCCATCCCTGCTGCTGTCTTCTAATCTGTTTTTAAACATCTGCAAGGCTGAAGTTTCCATGAATTCTCCCTAAAGAACCTATTCCAGGGCTCCATTTTTCTTTGTTACTTTGCCATCTTTCTCCTGATGCTTATACTAAATCATCTTTGTTGAGATCTAAGCCTTTTATTGCTTTCCTGTACCGACAGCATACATGGCTGCTAAATCCCTTACTCTTTAGGGTCACCCATTGCTATAGGAAGGCTGCTGTCATGTCTTCCTTTCCTCCTCTCATTTCTAGACTAAACAACCCCTCCAACCTTTCCCTGAAGGCCCACGTGTTTTAGATCTTTGAGCCCAGTTCGTTGGGTCCCACAGGAGCTGCAGTTCCTGCAAGTGGGTAAAGCTCTTCCACTGAGGCCTTGTCAGTGCTGAGCAGAGCAAATTAATTACATGTTATGCTTTATTACTTCCCTTCCTATAGCCCACAGTAGCAATGGCCTTCTTTCCGAAAGGTCCCTTCCAACCCAGGCGATTCTATGATTCAGACATCACTGGTGCATGTTTGGTTTGGGATCATTATAACGCTGGGTCTTTTGTTGCTCGGCCAGTTGTTTCCCACCTGTATTTATGTGCGGCTGATTACGTGGAGCTGTATGTACAGTTCTGCATTTGCTCTGATTTAACTACTGGAAAGCTGATGTTTTCTAGGCTACTCCATTACTTCATCGAGGTCATTTTCAATTGCCTTGCTTCCAATGCGCTTGTTCTGCTCTGTGAATTTATTAAGCGTACTTTCTAACCTTTCATCCAAGCTGGCAGTGAGAACACTGAATAGTACCAGAACAAGGAAAACCACTCGCAGAACTGCACTTAATGGCGTATCATTGAGAACTACTCTGCATATGGTTTCCAAATCATTTATGCACTCACATAATAATAATTTATTCTACCCCAGCACACATGAGAATAATAACCACTGGAATATTTTGCCATACAGTCTTGTTCAAATAAAGCAGATAATATTAGTAAATATCTTTTAAAATGAAGCATTGTATACACTCTGAAAATGAAAGCATTATGGAGAAAAGATTTCAAGTGAGAATACAGTCTTGCTGACAACTGATTTTACATCCATATAGCTAATTTTATGAAGTATGGGCTCTACTAGAATATTGTTCAATTTAGCCTTAATGGAAGTCTTTCATAGCCTCTTAAAATTGAGTTTTGTTCAATAGAAACCTCCACTGAGAAAGCAACAAAGACATACCACTACAATACCTCCTTTGGAAATAAATCTGCTGCATAGCTTCACAAAACTCCAAGCTGCAAAATTGCTGTTTACTTTTTATCTTTTGTAAGTTCTTGATCAGAAACATGCTGAACAAGGACTGCTAACACCAACAGGACTGATCATACTGAGCCTTTCAAAGAAAGAATTACTATTTACATCAATCTTTATGGAGATACAAGCCAATTCCACAAATACAGGAGGCAGAGATCACAGTTCTTACCTAACTGGGGTTATTTGGTAGACCTTTTCTACTTCCCATCTATGATATATTCTGTTTATGCTACCTGAGCGACTCACAAAAATGAAATAACTTGCTTCCTGAGGTAGAGACTTCCCAGTCTTCCCAGTTCCTTCCCAGAGAGCTACAATATTGTATTTTCAGTTCTGGACTGGAAGAATTGGAGGCCAGCATAAGTTGAAATATATGCTAGCCAATAAATACAACAAAAAGCCCACCTTCAATTAACAAGAAATTTTATTTGATTTTATATTTAGGGATATATCCCATTGGATTTCCAGTGAAAAGAGGAGAGAAACTGACTTTCCTCTGAAAAATATGTGCTTGAGAGCTACAGCAGTCTAGGGAGTACACACAAAGATGTTCGACTTCCTCCGGTGGAAAAGAAGGAATCAGGAGAAGGAAGGATGGGCAAGCCAGCCTGACCCAGGACTGCTTGTGATGTACAGCCCACTGTCTGCCCGCCAAGGCAGAGAAGGGTTCCCACAAAAAACTCGCTCGTTACGGGAAGTCAAAAGTCCTGAGGCTGAGACAAACCAGATGTCTGCGCCTCCCTGAGAACAGCTCTAGAGATTTAAAATTATAAGGATTTAAGAGACTTCACCAAGAATCGTAGACATCCAGATACCAAAATTACCTTCATCTTTTCATCAGAGTCAGGGCTAGGATTTCCGACCTTTCCTGGGATCAAGACTTCTGCTAACAATGAAAGGAAAAGACAGACAAACCACTCAGTCAGAAACACATCTGAGAGAAAACCCAGGCAGGAGCTCGCTCAGGAGCAGAAGAGCTGATACTCTGCTGACATGGAAAGATGCACCTGTCATGGTGACTTCTCTCTTAAAAGATCATCATCGTTCTCTTTGTGATCCAGAAACTAAATCTGCTCAGCTTGTCTACTTTGCAGGCAAGTAAAGGTGAACAGCTAAGGGGTGAACCCTGCTTTCTGTGCACTAGCTGCATCATGATACAGGCATCTCCTGGCAGAGAAAAGAGGATGAGGGGGATGGAACCATCCTGCTCAGTGGCTGAAAAGTTCTGTCTCTGTGTGGATATGTGCATCTTGTTTATGATATGGGAAAGGGCTGCATGTGCTTTGCACAACCCTGAGCTCTAACACGTGGGTAGGATACTGCTTTGTTCCTCCAAGACCACTGAAACCTGCATATGAGGTCACCTGAGTGAGTTTCACAACCCACAAACATGGATCTGGTGATGCACCTCCAGGCAAAAGGGAGGAAGAGGAGAGGCATTGGCCTGTTGGCACTGTCTGGGTCCTGCCACAATGGTGGGACGCATCTCCCAGTCCCGAGGGTAGGACAGGCTGAGCGCAGCCAAAGCCTGCGACAGGGGAGGCAAAGCTGGGCACGTCATGTCAGAGGTGCACTCCATCTGCAGGCAAAAGAGACAAACTGGATGTGTAGATATTACTGTGACCTGAAACCACCTAGACTGGAAATAAGGACAATTGCTCTGCAGTAATTCCACAGTGGTCCAAACCCCTCGCATAATACTGCCGCATGCTTTTGAAACATCCAGTGCATTTTTTTCCTGAGTGACGGCTGCTTTGCGATGGCTGAAGTTGCACACTGACGTGCAGTCCCAATGTGCACAAAATCTCTTCTTAAGCCTCAAACAAGACGTAGGGGAGCTGCTCCGGTCATCTGGAATGGGGTGTTGGGGCCACTCACCTCACCTGAGTTGGGCACCCAAGGATGGGACTCAGTTATCTATGCTTAGGTGTGTGGTGCCTTTTCAGATGCCCTAAAGGTTTCACAGAATCACAGAACGGTAGTGGTTGGAAGGAACCTCTGGAGATCACCTAGTCCAACCCCCCTGCCAGAGCAGGGCCACCTTAGAGCAGGTTGCACAGGAACGCGTCCAGGCGGGTTTTGAATGTCTCCAGAGACGGAGACTCCACCATCTCCCTGGGAAGCCTGTTCCAGTGCTCTGCCACCCTCTAAGTTTTCTGCCTCATTAGCATGGGAACCATCAGGACACCTTTAATGGCACTAGGTATTTCTGTTCAGGCAAGCAAACCCATGATAAATGTCATGTACTCAGCCAGCTATCTAGAGCCTGTCAATGACGGGAGGAGAATCTGTCCCATGGCTGCCTGACTGTCTAACACATGCGGCAGAAGCAGCCATGAGAGGTGTGTGGGTGTCCCACCCCCACTATTTAGCGCTCGCTCTATGCTACAGAGATAAAACTGTCAGCTCTGCAGTGTAAATGTTTCACAAGGGTAAAGTGAGATGAGTCCCACGCAATTTTTTTCAAAAGCAGAAATAGGAGTCGGTATACAAATCAGTGTAAGATTAGCCTGTTGATTGACAGAGGGAAAATTAGCAACACTGTAATTAGGACTGAAGTTACCAAATAGAGATTAATAGCAAATGCAAAACTTTTCCTGATGTTAGCAAGCAGCATAAAATCTACATAATTTAACTGACTTTACATTTCAGTGAAAGTTTATGGGTAGGGAGTAGACTACTGATAATGAAATACCTCGATCTGTTCATTCCTTGAAGTCAAATGTCTGAGCCTTTACAGTAAGGAAATGCTGACGATTGTGTAAACTTGAATTAAATCATGAAGCCCCCATTCCTGATGTTAGAGAAGACTCTATCAAGGCAATAATAATAATTGGAACACCATGCAATGTTATATATTTTGGTGCCATATCTGAAGAGGCAGTAGGAAATTTGAAAATTGTGATGGTGTTTTATATGATTCAATCTTAGGGGTGTTTTGGGGAAAAAATGAGTAGTGATTTTCAGTATCTGCACTGCTGTATTATTTCTGTATCTGTATAGAAAAATACTCTCATAGTTAATTTTTAAAAACAAATTAACAGGCTAACATTAAGCAGAAGTATTGGAATATATCTAAGAGTTGATATCATAAAGATATCAGGGATATAAGGATAAAGGGAAGCTACAATGTGATAAATTCAAATTACACTTAATTACAATGGATAACAAAATCTCTAAACTTTCTAAGAATTTATTTAGAAATATATTTTAAAACTTGACAAGGATCTGCCAGTTTAACAATCAATCACATTAAACAGTTTAAAATAGGAGACAATCCCAGACTAGACAGAAATAGTAGTATATACTATTCTTTAAAATGATTTAAAATCATCATAAAAAATTCTATATAACATGATGTAAAAATCTGCTTAACTTCAAAAGCTTTTCTGCGTTGAATATGGTGGTGCATGTGCTATCACTTAGAAATGAACAGTCCAGTGGCACACTGCATGCTGTAGTTAAAACCCAATTAGGGTACCAAGGGATAATCCAGTTGCCAGTCCTCCAAAATACTGGCTGGGATCCAGCAACTTTTTATGGGAATAGGTGAGTTTTGTGCTGGAGGGGGAATTTCCCAGCCTTCCAGCAGTTTCCCTGGTGTGTGACAGAAAATGTACGTACTGCACTGCACAAGCCAACAACTATAGCCACCTCTGACATCTTCGCTTTGTTCCCCTCCTTTCAGGTAATCTATGCCTGTTTTTTTTCACTCCATACAGATCTTTCTTCAGCAAGAATTCTGTAATCCAAACTATATCCTCATTGCAGCTGTGCAAACTCTGACCAAACTCAGTCCTTTACTTTGTCAAATCCAGTGTTGTCAGCCCTGGAGAGTTTCTCATGAGCTCCGTGACGTGGTGTTTTTCTGTAAAGCTTCTCCTTCTGAAGAGAGGCACTCATGTGAGAATCTTTTCACCTTTTAATTTATTTTTGTATGCTCATAGGTGCAAAGAAAAGGTGTAAAATGTGATTTTAGGTGCTGATAGGCTCAGAAGAGGCTGAGAAAAACAAAAGGCAAAATAAAAGGTATTTCGAGAGCCTTAATTTTAAGATTTCAAGATTTTAAAGCCAGTCTCATAATTTTTGAAGACAGAATTTTTGCATGTTTGACATTTGCAAGACAAGAAACATCCAAATCTGCTGTCCTCAGCTTTGCAGGCTGAAGCAGTTATCCTGCTCTGCCTTGCCATGAGGGAGACAAAGATTTATGTTCACTTTGGGCTATGTCTACACAGTTACGTGACTGAATCTTGACCATGAGCCAACTCTTGTCATACTTGCTGGAACACTTCATCGATGCTCAAGCCAAACCGTGCTCCTCGAGGTGGCTACAGTATGGCAGAGGATGTGAGAGGATGGAAACTGCAAACAACACTTCAAGGTGTTAATGAAGAGTAGCCTTAATCTCTCCTCAAACGGGCTTGACTGTGGGAATGCTTCTGGTTTGCTTCAAGGCAAAGGCATATCCATAAACACAGCAGGGCAGTTCAAGCGAACCCTTCTGAGCAGCCCTGAAGCAGTGAGGATGGGCTCACAGAGCCGGGCAGTGCCGAGAGCTGGTACGCATGGGGAGAGCATCCCCAGCCACACATCCCATGGGAGAACCGGGAGCCAACAGCACGACCACTCCCGTGCTGCATCAGTCCTGAGGGATAAACCTTAAACTAACCTGGACCACTTCACCTTACAGGTGGCAGTGAATGATTAAGGGAGCTGTTTGCTCCCAGGATCCAAGAAAATGTGATTTGTCCCAAACTGCTGCTTTCCCCTGGCATGAGCCAGGCAGAGTGCTCACTGCCGGCACCTCTCTCGCCAGACAGGCAGTTGTGGGGCTGGTGCATTCCCGTAACTCGTAACATTGGGACAAAGTAGATAAAAAGTCATTGTACAATCACTGAATATCAGCTGGAATCAGCTAATAAATTTTTTGCCAGCAGCACAGAGCACCTCCCTGTGCCATCTCAAAGCGGTAATTGATGTTTGGGCTTCCAACAATGTGGAGCAAGCAAGTGAAACCCAAATAAGCATCCCTGCCCTGAAATGGACTTCAAGCTCTTACACCTCTCAGTGTTTGTCAGGGCTGTACCACACCAATGGCTTACAGAGGTCCCAAGACAACCAACAAACCCAGATTTTTCTTCTGTCTCACAGCTGAAGTGTCTTCCTTTTTTGCTATTGCATCCTACCTCACTGAATACCTACGAGCATCCAGTTCTCCAAAGCAATCTCAGGAGCATACAAAACTGTCCATAGTCCTTTGCTATGTGGAACAGGGCAATACAAAGTCGGGGGACAGGAGACAGAAAGGTCTCAACATGCAGGCTCCTCCTTTTCCTTTACATTAACTGGCTAATTTTTTTTTTTTTCCTTTTTTAACATCTTTTTGCTTACTGCTCCAGAAACTAATTGTTCTGATAGGTAGAATCTTTTTTTAATTTGCAGCTTACATTTATTCATGACCAATTTATATCCCTGAGGTTCGTGTCTACAATAAGCAGATTCTCTTTTTTCTTTTTTTGGGAGTGCACTACTTGAAGGCAGTTAGAGAGACTGTCATCACAGTCTCTTTCCCAGGCTGCCTTTTACTAGGTTACGTCGACATCTGTTAGCATCCTCTTGCCTCTTAGTTTTCCTGTTCTTTCCATAGCTTGCCTCTGAGTCTCTTCAAGTTTGATTTAATCTTTCTTGAACACGGGTGATGAGACTCACATACTTTATCCTATAAAAGTCTGTTTACGAGACTGGTTGACAGAGTCCCTTGGGAAGCAGTCCTGAGGGGAAAGGAGTCTAGGAAGGCTGGACATTTTTCAAGAAGGAAATCTTGAAGTCCAGGAGCTGGCTTTCCCCATGTATCAAAAGATGAGCTGTTGGGGAAGAAGACTGGCATGGCTGAACAGAGAACTTTGGCTAGAACTTGGGGGAAAAAAGAGTTTATGACCTTTGGAAGAAGGGGGCAGGCAAGTCAGGAGGATTACAAGGATGTCGTGAGGTTTTGCAGGGAGAAAACTGGAAGGGCCAAAGCCCAACTAGAACTTAATCTGGCTACTGCCATAAAAGACAATAAAAAAGTTTCTATAAACACATTAGCAACACAAGGAGGGCTAAGGAGAATCTCCATCCTTTATTGGACGCAGGGGGAAACAGTGACAAAGGATGAGGAAAAGGCTGAGGTTCTTAAGGCCTTCTTTGCCGCTGTCTTTAATAGTAAGACCAGTTGGTTTGGGAGTACCCAGCCCCCTGAGCTGGAAGACAGGGATGGGGAGCAGAATGAAGCCCCCATAATCCA